>NBIL01131802.1:0-10673 GCA_002752925.1 Viola pubescens var. scabriuscula | reverse complement strand
TATAAAATTGACTAAACTAATTAAATGATGCACGAAACACACCGAGTGGACGATAAACTTACAACTCAATAGTACTTACTATGAGCTATGTTTTCAGGACCGAACTAGGAGATCAACCGATAAGGGTAAGGTTCAACGTTTTAAGGTTTAATAGAGATTTAACCGAAGTCGAACTGAGGTTTGACATTTATAGCAAAAAAAAAAACTTTATATATATCTCTTTGAAAATTTTTAAACATAAAAACTAAATATTTATCTAATTTTGTTAGGAATTGTTGTACATATCAAATATAAAACTAAACTAAAACAACTAAATTAGAACTTATTTACCAAGGAAATAGTTATAAAAAGAATTATTAAAATATATAATATTTTAAAGAAGACAAATAAATGGATAAATAAGGAAAAGGTAAAGCATCAAGTCCCCCAATTATAGAAACGATGCTTAATTGCTTATTACGTAAGAGTTTTAACATATATTTTTTTAGGGTTCAAAAACGACATAGTTTGACATACTTATGGAGATCGATTACCGATTATTTGGCCCGACGGCCGGACAGGTCCAGTCTTGAGAACATTGTCTGTGAGTGGTTTATTTATTTTTGTTGTTGTTGAGAGAAAGTGGTTTGTTGTGTGGTTTTTCACTATACCTCCATTAATAATTGGTACTACTAGCATTTAATATTTATATTATGAAAAGAGGAATGTAAAGTGGGTATTAGGAGGATAGTGACTTATGTCCAAACATAACAGTTGGCACTTGGCAGTGAGGATTTGACAAATCTTAAGGGTAGGGTCTCCCTAACAGATGACAATTATAGAGTTATTAGGACAGGGCATTTGTCCTTGTGGGACTTGACAATTTTGCTCAGACTGTGAGTGACCCTCTTGCCCTATCCCTATCCCTACAGACCAGATTTGACCCTTACCCCTTACTGTTGGACAATCACTCCTCCAAGAATTGCTGTTGGCAGTAAATTGATTGGTAGATGCAGCGGTTTCTTGATTTCTTGATTGGTTTCTTAATCTTGAACTATTAACCCGATACGGATTGACCGGTGGTTGTGGTTGGACCCATTTGCAAGAGAAAAAGAGAGAGACTGGGCCTAATTCAGATTTCACAATTTTGGGTTTGGTCTATTACAATCCGTTCTTCCACCTATCCATCATCCTCAACTCAACTCACCTTTTCTTTTCCTACAGTTCTGTAATTTGGATTATGTATCTTGTGTTGTCGTTCTTTTAAAACGAGTGGGACTGGTATTATATGCATATCCTTTACCACTATCTTCACCTATCTTGACTTGGGATTGGATATTATTATCTGATAATCCCACAACAGAAGAAAAAAAAGCACGAATTTATGCATCAAATTACACTAGATAAGCAAATGAAATGCAAGGCATTTGATTAAATTCAATGCTCGAACGAATTTAATTTTCTACCGAAAAGGCTGAGCGGGGTAACAAAAGAAGAAAAGCAAGCAGATCAGAAATTATGCAAACAACAAGCAAATCATGCTTCAAAATACCCTTTTCCTTTTTCTCACACATGTACATATTATAATAGAGGAATAAGAAAAGAAAGTGAATCTTAAGGTTGATCCTTAGAGTACAGAAAAAAACTATATTTTTCAACCGAACTTTTACTGCCCATGACCTTAGTTTTCCTAGAAAACAAACATGCAATCGGGCAATGGACCCACGAATGAAGTAAGGTACACAGGGTCTATTCGCGGTTGCTTTCTGTTTCCCTACTGATCCAACAACTAAAACTACTTCTTCTAAAAACATGTACTTGAAGAAAGAAAAAAAATAAAGTATATGCTTCTAGCATAAACATCAAAGTATATACTTTCGTGAGAAACAGTTTTGACTATCGGATTTGTGGTGGGAAAAATGAAGAGCAACCTCAAACATACCACCCATAATAACATTACATCTTAAGTTTTAAAATTTGCTTCACAAGAGAGAGAATGAGTGCATTACCAATCCCTATGTGATTCAAAATACTGCAGAGAGCTGATATGAGAAACCAAAGTCCATTGCAAGATCTGTAAAGAACAAAGCCAACAAAGATTCAAACCTTCAGACAAAAGCAGTCATTGATTCCTTCCTTTTCTTACCTTTAGAACACACTATTGAAGACTGGAGGAGAGAGACCTTCACTTTTTGTTTTGTCCCTCTTTATTGCACAAACCCCACAACATTCACTCTTACTTTAGACATTCCAAAGCACTTTCACTCCATACAAATGCAAATGCAATGATAACTTGTGTCACACATATTCCTCACCATCACTTTCATAGCCTATAAGCTTTCTTTCTGTATGCATGAGGAGAGAGTGGGGAGAGGAACATAAAAAGTGACCTTATAAGCAGATATGGTCTCCTCTGTCTTATTTGCTCGGCCAGAAATTCCATGTCAAACAAATGGTTAATTCTATGAAAAAAGCTTTCATTCTTCCTGTAAAACCATTCATACAAAACCCTATAAAAAGAAAATTGAAAATTCCTAGCCAAGAGACCGTTTAATATTCCCAGTGTCATGGAATCCGTATTATAAACAGATTTATGAAATGCCGTGTCAACCTTCCACGTATAAACAAAAAAATGAGGTCGCAAAGTATAGGCAAAGACTAAAAGCAGCTCACAAAATACAAATATGTGCCCTGAAAGCTTCTTGAACAATCCCCATCCTGTGTGGTTTTTCTGTTGAGGAAGGAATCTGCTCTCATGACGTAGAAGGACCATCTAAAACAGAAAGAACATGTCTACATATGAGCCAAAGGAGTGGCTAAAGTACCAAAAAGAAAAAGGATGATAAAATGTACAAGGGAAAAATCTCATCAAAAGAGTCATTAAGAGGGGATAAAGGTAAAACTGAAGTGCATTCTTATATATAATATCCTGCATCTATTATTATAAATAATGATCTGTTACCTTTATTAATCTTGATCTCCATAAGTTCCTTGATCGGCTGGCGGCATATAGGGCACTTATCCGACTGAAGCCTCAATGCATTCGCGCACTCACCGCACAAACACTGTAAAGCAAAATGTATTGTTTAACATGGAAAGAAAGCACAGTCTGCTGAAATGATCAATTGGTTCCATCCCATGTCTATGTGATGACAACTAAAAACTTGTTTTAACTCCCAAACATAACATCCTATGCTAAGAAGTGGGGAAAAGGTTGCATAAGAAAAACTTAGTGGGACTGTGCTAAACCAGACACATTTTGCACGACGGAATAAAAAAGAGAGATTTAAGTTACAGTACCTTGTTCTTCCCACATGTTCATCAGAATAAAAGTGGCTTACATGTATGAGTTATGATGTTAGGTCTTGTTTAAGATCCTAGTTCAAACATTCAATATGCTACCATGAACTAGGATACAGTGTAATTGAATGCTGGTTAGATTGATCAACTATAGCAGCTATGGTGAGCTGTGTGCCACATATATTTTTAAACAGATGGTTAACTTATCTTGAAGCCCACAACATAAACTACCAAGTCTGTTTGTCGACAAATTTTCTAGTAGCAGAGTTAGTTGTTTCATGTGATAACTCCATATAGATTATTTTCCAAATAGCATACTTAATTACAAACCCAATTTGAACATCCTATCAAATGATGTCAAGTTTAAACCCTTGCTTTACCTCATAAACCAACTACCTCAAACTTCACCATCATAACGAGTATATCATATTGAGCCCCCCACCTGGAGAGTTGTTTACTTTGCTTACAGTAGAAAGAAAACGGACTGCCTCATTGTAACAGAACAAAGACAATCCTACCCCAGTGGCCAGACTGTCTCAAGCATGGCCTGTTTTAAACACTAGTTGGAAACAATTTAGGCTACCGTGTAATGAAATGATTGCTAGTTGATGCAAAGAATATTCATCATTATAAATAGGCCCAAATTGGATTCTCACCATATGTCGACACGGTAAAACAGCTGTATCCTTTGGCTCAGTCATGCAAATAACACATTCCGTCCCCGTCTCACTGTCAGCAATGCTTGCCTCGTCAGAACTGGCAATGCCATAAATCTCACGCAGCTCATAGCGAACCCGGTCAATCCACAGGATCTGCTTGATTACCTTCGCTTGAAAATGGTCCTCTTTATTCTTCTCCAACACAGCTTGAGTAATCTGTGCATGAGGAGACCTGGTTGGCTGTGTTTGACTAGGTTCTGCACCTGTAGAGACAGAAGGCAAACTTGCTTCTGCAAAGATAACAAGGGGAAAAATTTCTTCCCCTGCTGAGGGCTTTGAAAGCTGATCCAACTCGAAGAAACCAAGGTCAATGCCAGTTCCTGGTGGCTGGGTGAACTTTTGCCCCAAACCTTTCTTGAATGGGACTCTCTTTGGCATATAGATTTCAGGATACACAGGAATGAATGTACAATTATCTCCTTCCTTGGCAAAGTAAATAATTGTGATGCTGTCATTTTGGAAAAGCAGAAACTTGTCACATAAATATACAGTGGAATTGTGACAAAAAAAAATATACAGTGGAATTAGAACTACTTTTAGAAAATAGAAATAAAAAACTTAAATTCTTGTTCACTAGTCAAAAAATTCATAATAACTGTAAGTAAGGAGTTATAGCAACATTATGAAACTATAAATAACCACAAAAAGAATGCATACTCTAATGTTCACAATGGAAAAAGAAAAAGAAAATAGTGCAGAGTCAATAATGATGAAAAATAATGATACAACCTGTTTTCCAGTCTATTCTAGTTTTCCCTACCTTCCCAAGATCAAATTAACCAGACAAGTATTGTCAAGGGAAATAAACATAGATAAGCTAAAGAAATTTTAATTTAAGTTCTCAACAAAACAGTAAGGAAAAGATATAGATGATCCAATAATGGACTATGTTATCAGTCATGAAACATACACAGGAAATTAATCCTCTAAACCTAAATTCGAATTTGAAGAAAAGAATTGCAACCAAGTTCAATATTTTCATTAAAATCTATGAATCCTTCTGGCTGGGTCTAACCCCATCAAGGTAACTTCTCATATCAATCTAGTCAGTGAGATCCCACAGCAACTGAAGCTTAAGAAAATGAAGGGAATCAAAGCCACATCAGAAAACCTCTTCTATCTTCAAATCAAAGTAGCAACCTCAATACTGGATCACTATAACTATATAGGAAAAATTATTAAAACCTTACTACTCAATGCTTAATGACTCATCTAAACCCCAATTACTGACTAGTAAAACTATTCAAACCTTACTACTCAATGCTTACTGACTCATCATAGATCTATCTCCTCCTTTTAGTTTGATCAAGGACTGGACAAAAGTCTTCTGTTTACAGATTTCTTCACTATTACTGAAGGTACATTCCTTCCTCTATGTTCCACCTATAACTTCAACTTGGTCACCTCCAAACAGATTCCTCCTCAGACCACCTTTGGACATTATAAATCACGTAGGTACCCTCTCTACAAGTGCTAACATATCCTACCAATCTTACAAATGTACCAGTTCCCTACCCTCTACTTTCTTGCTTTACCAAAACCATCTCAACATCCTCATCTTTGCGACACTAATCTTATGAATGCGTTGCTTTCTACTCACCGCAACAGAGAATAGCTGATCCAATTGCAATTCTGTACAAAAAACTTAACTGCTAATAAATTGAAGGAATCCTCATTATTAAGAAAATAAGCATAGTCTAACATACATTGAAGCTACACTCATTAGACTCCAGCAGCATACAACCAGCCAACACCACCCACACAAGAAAAGCCAAAGGACAATCAGTAATGTCCAACTCATCAAAGTACATCTAGTGGGAAGTTAGACTCACCTAACCAATAACTGCCCATCTGATTTGTACCTGTTCTCTACCCTATCCTTTCTTGCTTCACCACAAACCGTCTCAACTTTACACTACAGTAATCATATGCTTGTGTCGCTTTTTGCTCACCACAAAGGGGATAGCTGATCTAATTGAAGTTGTGTACAAAAAGCTTAACGGTCGATAAATTAAAAGAGTGTCGATAATTAAGAATTTAAGAATATAAGTACAGCCTAACATGCTTTGCCACCACACATTAGACTCCACCAGCACACAACCAGCGAACACAACCTACACAAGAAAACCCAAATCACAATCAGTAACTCCAACCCATCAAGATACAACTAGTGCGAAGATAGATTCACCAAACCAATTATTACGACAAAAGAGTCCATTGCTATCCTCACACCATCTCAACCACAAGATCAACAGAAGCTTATCAATTCCCAAAATTGACCCCTGCTGATAGCCCGAACATTTTCACCAAACAACCAATGGCTATTTAGAACTACCACCACCTTTATCAAATCACCACATCTCTATACTGTCATTGGACCAAATCAAGCAATACCCTTACAGATGTTAACTAACTCTTAACATTTTCAAATGGTAGCTCTAATCAATAATAAAGAGCTCCCAAGTCCCACCAACAATCACCCTAGTGCAGGTTACGATCAAGATACAGATTAACTACCTGCTCATATTCACCCAGTCATCCATCTGCTTTCAACAAGGGAGAATATACCACGTGAGAGTACAGTGGAATTAAAGCTTTTCCATTTGAGAAAGGAAAATCTAAAAAATCAAGTATAAACAAAACTATTTCAGTTGAGTTAACACAATTCTGAAACAGCAACTCAGGTAAGAAAGGTTTGAAATTTGACTAGGAAGAAACCAATTCCTACAAAAATATCAACTCCTACCCTATGCATTATAGTTCTTTTCTATTCAAATTTCTAAAGTCAACACAAACATCACATTCCAGGTACAAACGAAATCGTGCAAAGAGAATCAATCACAGATACTACCAAGAATCATAACTTCAGTCAAGAACAATTAATTCAGAGAGCTAGGATTACCTTCCATCTACAAGGGCATCGAAAATGAAGGACACTACATGAGATTCCAAGGTACTCTCATCAACAACGAGCTTTATGCTATCTTTATGCACATTAACATCATTCTTAACTGTCTTGGCATGGGTGTGATCAACGTACGGCGGCGGTGCAGCTGTTGGTGCTTTCACAGGCTGCTGATTTGGAGCCCACCCATTATAAGAAGGAGGAGGAGGAGGACGGGCATGGTGGTTATGAGCGTTGTAAAAACCAGGCGGCGGATAGTTCGGCGAATAGCCCGGTGGTGGCGGCGGATGTCGGATCGGTTGGGTTGCGTTCGTCAGGGAGAAAGAAGAAGAGGAGGAGGGTCCTCCTGAGTTGTTGCGATGTGTAAGATCATTGCTGTTATTGTTGGCGCTACTGTTACTGCTAGTGACTGATGTAGTTATTGAAGAAAGAGGAGGAGGAGGAGGAGGAGGAGGTGGTGGTGATGGAAGAAGAGATTGTGGCTGGGTAAGGTGGTGGTGGTGGTGGTTGTGGCGGTGGTGGTTGTCGTTTCGTCTATGTCGGCTTGATGAGCTACCCATGACGGGCGTTTTGAAGTCTGCGATGAGAAGGTTTTTATTGGCCAGGTGGACTCTTCTATTTATGGGTTGCGGAAAGAGACAAGAAGGAAATTAAATATTTTGCTCATAAATAATGAAAATATATAATATAATTATTAATAACGATTCCAATAATCAACTTCTTTTTTCCTATATTCAAGGAAACAGAAAACACGCTTTTTTAAAAATGCTTTTTTTATTATTAGTAAACACGGTTTGAATATAGTGTAATCATTTTTTCAAAGTTTAGGAGCTATTTTGTCAGCATTTTTATTAAGATATTTTAAATATTTTAACTAATTTAAAATGAAGTCGTGATCGAAGTATTTTATAAAATATTGGTTAAGAGAGAAAAAGAAAATTCTTATAAAATGTCATTTTACGAAATTTTAGGTGATTCGAGTCTCACCTCCGTTTATATAAAACAAACCTCTAATAAGTAAGAGATAAGCTTGAAATATATTATTAGTATTAAAAATGTATTATCATTATTTGGAGCTAGTATACTATCTAGTTATTATTTTATAATTTACAAATTATATTAAAGTTATTTAAAGTTATTGCATGAGCTAAGCCCATGAGAGCCCAAGTCCACACATGCCATCAGGATTCAGGATCCAAGTCCAGCGAGACGCTTTGAGTAACCGTTGAATTCAGCGAAAACTCCATTTCTGAGCAACTGCCGCACCTGTCATCTTCTCTTCCCCGGCGCCATCTTCACCCTTGCCACACCCTCCAGCTGACGGCTGTAGCCATCAACATCAACCACCAACTCGTACCTTACCCGACCACAATCATCCAACACTAAAAGGATCCAAAGAGAGGCTTTTCTCCTTTTCTTTTGTTAATATTCATTTTTTCAGTGGTCGGCGGCTGTAAATTGTAGCCGCCGGTGACGATTGAAGAAATCACAGACTTATGGGAGAGTTAGTGGATGGTGTGATGCAAGAGAAAAGAATGGTTTTTGTAACTGTGGGTACAACATTGTTCGATGCTCTTGTGAGAGCGGTGGATACTAAGGAAGTTAAAGATGAGCTGTTAAGAAGAGGTTATACCCATCTTCTCATTCAAATGGGTCGCGGATCCTATACTCCCACCAAGGTATTCGCCAATTTTGGTTTGTTTGTTTCGTTCTATTGATTTTCAGCTTCATATAAAAGTATTGGTTTTTTTTTTATGGGTGAAATCTGTTTGCACCAAATGCTGTTGAATTGTCTGTATCTGATTTAAATTTGAATTTTTTTCCACCCTTTGAAATGTGTATGACGTTATAAATTGAAATCTTGGAGAATTTGAGGAATTCATTTGCTGATGAAGAATGAGTGTTTCACTTGTTACAAATTGTTTTCTGTTGTAGTCTGAAGGAGGAGATGGGTGTTTGGCTGTGGATTACTTCACTTTTTCACCAAGCATTGCCGACCATATAAGATCTGCATCTCTTGTCATCAGTCATGCAGGTATACACTTTTACTGTGATCGCAGGTGACTGAAAAGGTTTAGTTTTCTTTAGGTATTGAGGTTCATAATGCTAGTTTGCTGTGTGCAAATATATTCTAGGAGTTGACAGCATTAGATAATGATTGAACTTGTGATTTAGTGGATGGCAATGATTCCTGCCTCAAGGAGCAGTTTGCTCTTGCTTGGAACACTATCATTGGATGTTTAGCTCTTTTCATGGTGTCTGTATGTGTTGAAAGAGGCAGTAAACTTCTCAAAGTCATCCTATTAGAGAACAGGAAACTTGTTAAACTCTTTGTAATCCTGTAAAGTCACTGTGTGAGATTACAGTGATGATTGAGCAATTTGCAAAATTGTCATTTAAAATATGGGATTCCATTATGCGGGGGCGTGTATCCATGCTTTTAAGACTGAATGTTAACTCACAGTTTTTAAAATAACTCCAAGGTAAACCTGTCATCATTCTCCTACATAGTAGCATCTCCAACTTTTATGAAAAGGACTTGGGAGAAAAGGTTCGAAGAGTTTGTTGTTTGGACAGCAGATGGGGCAAAAAGAGATGCTCATTTCCCAGCCTAGCTGTTTGTCTTGATATGCTGTCATCCCCTTTAATGGGAGTGGCATCTGTCATCACTTAGAGGTGAAAACGATGAGATGAAAAGGACAAGTAACCTCTCACTGCTTAGATAAACACTTTAATCTGTTCTGCAGGGTCGGGGAGCATATTTGAGACATTGCGGCTTCGTAAACCTCTGATTGTGGTGGTGAATGAAGATTTGATGGATAATCATCAATGTGAGCTTGCAGAAGAATTAGCAGACAGGAAGCATTTGTACTGTGCTCATCCTAAAACACTTCATCAAACAATATCCGAAATGAATTTGGAGACTATCGTGCCATACCCTCCTGGTGACGCCACACCGGTCGCCAAGCTAATGAACAGGTTTCTAGGCTTCCCTGATGACTGAGAAACTGCCGAAAGTTCGTAACTTGCTGGAAGTATTCACTCCATGCTACTTTCTGTTTCCCATTTGAGGCATAAGTTGATGAAAGTTATAAATAGGTCAATAGCTTTTGGTCAAGTAAATATTATAGATTTCTGGAAAGT
This sequence comes from Viola pubescens var. scabriuscula, assembly GCA_002752925.1. Lineage (NCBI taxonomy): Eukaryota > Viridiplantae > Streptophyta > Magnoliopsida > Malpighiales > Violaceae > Viola > Viola pubescens. The sequence continues at coordinate 626 of NBIL01131802.1, read as the reverse complement.
TGGTGACATTTTTACTGAAAGTATTGAAGAACATGCATGACATATATGCACATCTGATAGTGGCTTTTAACACGAGATTGTAATGTGGTAGGATCAGTGTTTAGACTTTGAATTTAGGTCTTTACTTGAATGCCAGCAATTTAATAGCAGATAGTGACTACCACATGAGCTATGTGACTAGCAGTTCTGCACGAGCTTCCTGCTCGTGTTATCGGTATCATGGATGGATGGATGGTCCCTGTTCCCTGTTTTGGGAGAGACAGGAGAGAAGTAAAGGGACAAATGTACAGCCCATGGAGAAATTGAAACTCCATTATCAAATGGAGCAGGGAAGAGGGGGCCAGACTTATGCTGTGTCATTCTCTATCATTAATGAACTGTTTTTAAGCACCTGACCTGAGTTCTCTTAAACCATGCTGGCAAGAATTAAGATTGCAGGAATGCTTGTATTCCTAGTTTATATTTCCTTAATTTCAGTTTTCAAATGATAAAAATGCAAAAAAGTTACTCCCTCAATGTTTTAAAGAATGACTTTCTAAGATAGTAAAAGTCCGTAAGCCGTTGATTTACGGACTTATTTTATTCCTCGTTGTTGCATTTTTACTGCTAATTTCCACTCAAATTAC
>NBIL01131773.1:0-11114 GCA_002752925.1 Viola pubescens var. scabriuscula | reverse complement strand
TAGTGCACTGTATTAAAATTTAGTGATTGCATTTATGTGCATTGATTAGGGCCTTAGGGTTGCTCTTGGTGTGTGTGGGATTTAAGGATTTATTAACTGCAAATGAGAAAAAAATGTTCCATCTCTTCGGGTTTCCTCGAAGTTTTTTTTGGACAAGAAATAAATTTCGTTTCAGATTTATCGATTTAAGGATTTTCAGAAGTAATAACTAAAATGAACCAAAGAAGAAAAAAAAAAACAGATTTAATGTTCGAAATCAGTCCGAGCGTAAATTGATCCATAATATTCAGATGGTTTGCAAAAAAAACCAAGGGACAAGGTCGCCTCCGACGACAGCTAATTCACACGATAAACGACTTGCAGTTCTAAAAAACAGCCGTCTCTTTCCCTTCCGCAAAACGCACCGTTTCGAACATTTCTGTCGAAAAACAACCATGAGCTGCGATTCTCCTCCTCTGTCTATTTTCCAACAACCTGAAAGAAACAAAAAAAAAGGAGAAAGAAAGAAAGAAAGAAAGTGAAGAGAGCACTGATAATGTTAGGCAGTGGCTCTCGCATTTCTCACCACCTACGAGAATGTAACTACCACCGCTGCTCCTTCAATTATCATCAGCATCATCACCATTTTACCCTCGGATTAGGGTTTTGCAGTCCTCCGCGTGTCCCTTCCCGTGGGCACCGATTACATCATACGACCTCACCTTCTTTCTCCATCCAATCTAAATCGGCCGGAGACGTTCTTACGGATTGCTTCAGGTACATAAATTTATAATTGGATTGGAATTTGTGGAATAAGTTGTGTAGTAGTTTGTTTATGGTAGTTTTACTTGGTTGGTTTCTAGCGTATATACATGAAATTCTGTTTGGTCAATTATCTGATTAGTTTAATTTGTGCTTTAAGCCGCCGAGAGAATGAACACGAGCTTCATCCATCTGAAGGATTGCCAGCATCTGTTGCAGGTTTCAATTCTTTTCTTAATTTCTTTTTGTTCATTGATTACTCTGTCACAATTCTTCTGCATATCTAGTCTAAACGCAACTTCTCTATGATGATGAATGTTTAGAATTGAAGTAATGTTGTCTATGTTAGGTTTAGCATCTTTTTCTGTATACTTGTCTTGGGATTTTGTAGTAAATCTATGTTTCTTGCTATTGTTTTAGGTAATGTTAGAAAACTTAATTATTGATTGATGGGTCATTATACTCATAGGAGGAATAGTGGCTCTGGGGAAGTTTGATGCTCTTCACATTGGTCATCGAGAACTTGCGATTCAAGCGTCGAAGCTTGGAGCCCCATTTCTTTTATCATTTGTGGGAATGGCAGAAGTGCTTGGTTGGGAGCCTAGGTATGCGTATTATCTTTGATGTTATCGATTGCTCCGTAGTTTGATCATTGGACCATTAACTTCATTTCTCCATTCACCCAGCGTGTACTAGTGTTTGCCATGGTTGTCTTTTTGGTACTTAAGTATGTCTTTATTTTTGTGCAGAATTTATGTACTTAGTTTTGATTATTATTTGGGACTTAAAGAAAATTCTTATCTTCACTTATCGATATGCAAAATGGTAAACTGAAAATTTTGTGCGTTTTTCTTTGCATGTTGACTTTGCCAGCTCTTCTACATCTTAGATTGCTTCACGCATGAATGAACTGATCTCTGATTGTGGCTTAAGAAAGAGAGATTTTATGATTTTTTTTTTAGTGATGATCATGATTTCATCTAATATTTGATTTTCCACAAACAGGGCTCCCATTGTTGCTAAATGTGATCGAAGTAGAGTTCTGTCCTCTTGGGCCCCATATTGCGGTAATGTAGCCCCAACAGAGGTCCGGATTGAATTTTCAAGCGTTCGACATCTCACCCCAAAACAATTTGTGGAGAAGTTGTCCAAGGAGCTTGGAGTAGGTGGAGTTGTGGCAGGTAAAATAAAATAGCTTTGTCTCTTCTCATATGTACACAACTGCAGTACGTTATTTGGTGAAGATTTTGATCCTTGATTAAAATGTGTAGGGGAAAATTATCGCTTTGGATATAGAGCTGCTGGTGATGCGTTAGACCTAGTGAGGCTGTGTGAAGAGTATGGTATAGGGGCTTACATTATAAATTCTGTCATGGACAAGAATCAAGATCACAGAAGCCTGGACTCAAGTGATAAAAAAGACAAAGGGCAAGTCTCATCCACTCGTGTTCGGCATGCTTTAGACGTAGGTGATATGAGATACGTGTCAGAACTTCTAGGTCGACAACATCGCCTTATGTTGATTGTGAAAGACATGAAAGAATTGACTAATACTAGTGGTAGATGGAGGATTTCATCTCCAAAGTCTTCTCTATTAAATCAACCGCCGAAGGACGGTCTCTATGGCAATTGTTCTCTTCTATTGGGTAGTGAGCGCCGAGTACCCTGTAGAGTATTCATTGATATATTACAAATCCATTTAGAAATGGATGAGCTAGAACTCAATAATTACAATGATTCCCATGAGGCTCGGCTCTTGGGAATCGAATTTGGGGAATGTGGAATTGATTCAGCTTAAATTTATCCATTCTTTATATTATATAGTATTTATTTCATCATTCATGGATTAAAAAGTTTGATTCGTCCTGTTCCAAATGCAGCATATTTACTTCTGCAGTTTATTCGTGTTGATCTTACTTCTGTTCCCAAACATTAGCAAAAGGCGTTAAGGTGCATTTTCTTGATGCTTTGGCGTGTTAAACAGTTGAGTGGTTCGGTGCTTTTACACCTTAATACTTTGTGTTTTAGATGTAAGAAAAGAGGATAACTAGAATATACTTGCTTAATCTTGCACTAACAATAACATTATACAGTTGCAACCTGATGACAATAACATTACATTTTGAAGCTGACTGAAACATTACACAGTACAGAGCGCAACGGTATTTAAGCAGCAACTTTTTTTCGTATGCTACTAATGCAGCTTCTATCTCGCCATTGAGCTTGCCCTAACCTCATCATCGTTGCCGTGTGTTGGTGTTGGTTGGTGTTGGAAACAAGCCCGATGCAATACATTATAAGTTTAAGAAGCCAAAGGGGAATACAAAAAGGAGCAGCAAATTAATTGAAGGTACTCCAGAAACAACAACAGGTGGAAAGTATCTGCATTGCAACCATTCCTGGCCTATTATGTCCGGAAAAAACCCCTCGGACACAAATGCCAGATTCAATGGAGCATCTTTGGAGATGGGAAGAGAGAAATCATGATGATTAACGAGATTCATATACCATGTCAAGCTTTATCTATGCTGACAATAAAACTTCCCAACATTTCCTTTTTTCCTTTCGCTCTCCCTCAGGTGGGACTGAAGAATGCAAAGAACTTTGTATTCATTACTCTTGGGACTGAATCCAAGAGCAATTGATTTACACCAGAAATCTCTAGCTAGTGGTTGTCTGTTAGACACAGGGTGTCGAATGGGGATCCACTCTCTCAGAATTGGATTGCACACCCAAATAATCATCTTCTGTCTGTCGCCGCCGGTGATGCAAACTAATCCATAGCAAGAACTGTGGCAGCTAAGATCGGAATTCTTGTTGGGAAAGTCGACCTTGGAATCAAACTTCCTTCCTTCAAATTGGAGACTGCCCTCTCCCACATCTTCAATCCACGCGAAATAGAGTTTTCCGTCACTTGAAAGTTGAAACAGCACAATTCAATGCGCAAGTGGAAGTGGGTGATTTTGCTAGCTGGAGTTGGAGGAAGTCAGGATCGGAGAACAAAAGACGCCAGCTTTTGCAAACCCACTTGCACATGAGCAGGGTAGGGTCTTGATTGGCAGTCTCGCCAGGATATCAATAATCAAAAACTTGGGCATCCATGGAGATCGGTAGCTAGTTTGATTACCTTGAATTGATTGATACACAACCCAATCGATTTAACCTAAAATGATGCATTAAGTATATATTTACAAAAAGTTAAAGTTGCAATTTTTTATATTTCGTAAGATGTAACTAAAACTTACATAAATATATAAATATACTTTAATACGCAATTAGGAAAATGTAAGCTAATTACACATGTACTATAAAGCTTATAATTTCATAAGGTTACTTTATTACTATAATTACGCAAGTGTAAGTAAATTTACGACTAATTAAGTACAAATAGTTATGAAATTTAAAAGTTAGCAATTATGAAAGTTAAAGTTACATACTCATATTTCGTAACATACGCTAAAATTTTCATAAATATACTTAAATTACGTAATTACGAAAATTTAAGTTAATTTACGAATATATTTGTGCAATAAAACTTCTAATAGAGTATAATTTCGTAATGTTACTCTATTATTGTAATTACGCAACTATAAGTAAATTTACGATGAGTTAAGTATATACTTACGAAATTTAAAAGTTACATTTACGTAACTTAAAATCGCATAATATAAATTGTAACATAAAATTTAAATTTACGTAAATCTATTTTAGTTTCGTAATTACGAAAAATTTAAGCTAATTTACGCATATATGTGTGCTATAAAACTTATAATTTTGTAATATTACTTTATCCTTGCAAGTACGTAAATATAAGTTAATTTATGACAAGTTAAGTATATATTTACGAAATATAAATTACATTTACGTAATGTAAAGTTTCATGCTCATATTTCGTGAGAAAAGAATTTAATCCTTCTAATTTCATTTTTGCAATTAAAAATTAATGTATTTTTTTTTAGAAATCTTAATGGCTGTAATTATCCCACCAATGGTTAAAATTAGTGCAAGTAACCACAACTTGCCATGCCTATAAGTTATCCTAGAAAGCTCACAAATATGTTTGGGCACCGTATATGTTTGGGCACCGTAGAAAAATCCCTAATAAGGTAATGAGATTAAAGTTTTTCTCTAAATATGGGACGAAAAATGTCATTAGGCATGTTTGCACCACGTTCACGGTAAGTCCCGTGAAGAAGTTGAGTGGGAAATTAGCATTCATGGATTAAAAGCTTGACCCGTCCTGTTCCAGCTGCAACATATTTACTTCTGCAGTTTAATCGTGATCATATTACTTCCTGTGTGGTTCAGCACTCTTACACCTTAATACTTCGTGTTTAAGATGTAAGAAAAGAGGACAACTAGAATATACTTGCATAAAATCTTGCATTAACAATTACATTATACAGTTGCAACCTGATGACAAGAACATTACATTTTGAAGCTGACTGAAACGTTACACAGTACAGACTACAGAGCGCTACGGTATTTAAGCAGCAACTGTTTTCTTGAATTCTGCTAATAATGCAGCTTCTATTTCAAGCCATTGAGCTTGCCCGGTCACCGTCATAGCAATCAGCAACGGCAAGACTCCTCTGCACATTCTTGTAAGAATACCGACGAGCCAGTAACACAAAGATGATCAAGTTCGCCGCGTTCATGCAAGCTAGCAACCAGTAAAAATTGTCTAACCGGCTGCTATTCAAATCCTTACCAAACCAGCTCTTCCCATGTTTATCAGTGACATGATCAACCACCGTTATCAAGACACTGCTGATGAAATTTGCAGCACCAAGTACACTTAGGTAAAACGCGATCCCTAAACTTCTCATCGAATCGGGAACTTGTTCGTAGAAGTACTCCTGCAGGCCGACAAGAGTGAACCCATCTCCTACACCAATGATGATGAATTGTGGAGCCAACCAGAACACACTCATGGAAAGTGAGCCCTTGACTGGACCCTTCTCCACAACATGTAGTCGTTTCCTCTCAACCAAGGCCGAAACTGCCATCGTCGCGATCGAGAAAACAAGTCCAATGCCTATCCTCTGGAGGATTTTGATACCTCTCTCACTCCCTGTCACTTTCCTCACTACCGGGACTAGGATTTTCTCGTAAACAGTAACGGAGATGATCATTCCGACGGCAGCTAGAGCGTAGATTGAAGCCGGAGGGATCAGGAAACCGTTACCAATCTCGCGATTCAATACGGCGCTCTGCTTGATGAAGAATGTGGTAGCTTGTGAGAGAGTAATCCCGAATGGTAAAGCAGTTAACCATATTGGTATAATGTTGAGGAGAAGCTTCATTTCCTCAACTTGGGTAACAGTTGCAAGTCGCCAAGAACTCTGTTTCTCAGCAGAGTTCTCATTTTCTTCCACAATAGCTGCTCTGTCAAGAAACCTGAAATTCAACGTTACGATTAGTCCTGACCTAGTAGACTCAGAAATACTCGTGGTTCAGATCTGAAGGGGAAAAAAAGGTATCCTTACTTGAGGTTCTTGGTATGACAAAGTCGCCTCCCCTGGCCGATTTGTGGTTTGGAGATTTCATACAGTTCAGCAGGATTGGCAGGATGAGACAGCTTTCTTTTCTTGATCGCAGCTACAAGAACCTGAATCATTGGAGTCAAAGGGCTGCCACTCGGGACGCGGTATCGGTAAAAAGGTCTTCCTACAATGAAGATGACTAATGAAATAGCCATAACTGCTGTAAGAATGATATCCGCAACACCCCAATTGACATGATCTTGTACATACACTACTACAGTGACACCAAGTAAGAGTCCACAGCAGAGTGCAAAATTCCACCAATTGAAATATGACATCTTTTTCTTCCTTTCTGATGTATGATCATCATCAAATTGGTCAGCTCCAAAGCTCTCAAGAGAAGGTTTATGCCCTCCAGTTCCAATGGAGATCAAGTAAATTGCGAGGAAGAAGACAATTTCATGAGCTTTTCTTGGTTCTTGACACACAGCTCCACCACATGGCTTCAAACTTGGTGCAAACCAGGACAGTGTCAGCAGAACCAAACCCTGTTTTTTTTCCACAGAAGTTTAATTTTATTTTTCGATCGATAGAAATCATAAATTAAAAAACTCAAACTCATACGAGATTATTACCAGGAGATAGACAACCGAGGAGACAAAAATAGTTGAGAATCGGCCCAAGTAAGAATCGGCCAAGAACCCACCAAGAAGTGGCATCAATGTGGTCACACCAGCCCAATAGTTGACACTCTTGGCTGCTGTCTTGAGGTCGTAATGGATCACTTTGGTCAGGTAAATGATCAAGCTAGTTGCTAACCCAAAGTAGCTCAGCCTCTCGCTAAATTCAATTGCTGCAAAATAGAAGTAAAAAATAAATCAATTAATCAATTAATTTTTTTATTTTTTTTAGAGACAAACATGAGATTCAAACTCAAGTCTTCTTGATACTTTATCATCCACAGACAGCCACCGAACTCTACGTGGAGTGACTATAAATTTATTTGTTTAATTGTGGATAGACCATAGAGAGAGAGAATTTGTGGGATAAGTCCAAGTTTGGACTTTGTGAAGTGGTGATGCACATTCTCAATCAATTAGTGTTTGAATATTTTGTTTTTTCTCATTTTTAGTCAAAATGACAGCAAAAACAAATTTATTTTCTCTGCCATTTTTGTGGACCTTAAACGTTACTGGTAGAGCCATTATTAAAATTTATAGGGACCTCATTGACCTCAAAAAGTAGTAGTAGGGACGTACTACTAACTACTAACCAATTAAGCATAAGTTCTTCATTTTTGTGATTGTAACGGAAGAATCAAACGTATCCAACAAATAGAACATGAACTTGTGGGATGAATCCGTGTGAGAAGAAAAAAAGAAAAAATTATCTAAAAAATCAAACTCTTCTATTATTTTTTTTAAGTAGGAAAAGTTAGGTATCTGAGTTTCGAGCACATAGATAGAGAACCGATACACACAAATTGTGCAACAGTGGACCTACCCAACTTACTTTTCTGTCGAATTTTTAGTTTTATGGCTCATTCTTTGTTTTCCTCCATAAGTAGTGGATTTGAGGATATCTTGTCTGATGTGTAAATCTTCTTCTTTGATGAAATTTGTAAGCAAATCAACGGACCACATTCGATGCATGAAAAAGATATGCATCATTTGGTTCTCCTAATCGAAATCGAAAGATTACTCTACTTATTCCGTAAAAAGTACCACTAATTTATAAATTAATTTTTTTAACAAGAAAACATATTTGTAAGGCTACATTATTCCTAAAATTGTATGATCATTCATTTCTCACTAACATGAAACTCCCCAAAATAAAGTTATATATAATCCAACTGTTCCAACATACCAAGACCAAAAATGGCCAAAAAAGAAGAAGAAACAAATCCATATTTAGTTAACCCTTACCACAAACGTTGTATATTCTTGATCTCCATTGTTACTCTAACTAACATTAAATTTCTCAAAAATAAAACATTAATGTTTGCTTAGATTCTCGGTTGGTTCTAGTTGCCTTGAAGACAAGGGAACAACAACGGCATATTAAGAAATACTATGACTTTTGTTTTCCTTTGGGATGAAACAACAAAATATTACTTGCGATCGAGTGGTATAATTCAAAATTTAAAGTTCAAGTTTATGGAACGAGAAAAAACCGTACTTGAAGAGTCGTTTTTAAGATCCGACCATGCTCGAAAGAGATTATTCTCCGGTCGAAGGGGCAAAGAGATAAAAAAAAAGAAAAAAAAAAAGAAATTACATATCCTTACCAATGATGAAGAATGATGCTTTCCAAACACCAGTTGAAGATCGAAGAGGAACTCTTCCTTTATGATCCACAGAAGAATCATAGACCCATCTCTCCTCATCAATCCCTTTTGCTTCTCCTGATCCTTTCTCGACCTCCATATCTTCGAATTCGAGAGCTAATTTCTTCGATGACACTATAGAGAAACTCGCAATTTGCGACGCTCAAACTTGTTTTCCTAGAGTAGTACTTTGCTAGCTTATATATGGAGAATTTTAGAGATGGTGGTGGGGAATTAACTTAGCATTGGACCTATTATATAGAGGAGGATTAGGATAGTTCACTTTGTTGACTCCATTTTTTATTTTTATTTTTAATTATTAGTTTGAAAAAAATATATCCTAAGTTTATTGATTTATATATTTCAACCAATGACATGGATAGGATAAAAAAGGAGTTGCTATTTTGGAAGAAGAAATGGTCACTACTGGTACTAATCCTTCCACTGAAGGGTACGTGTCTTTTTCCATCTTTAGATTGGAATCGCATCCATGCCAAACTATTCATTAGTTTTATTTTTATTTTCGGTTTCATCTTTTCTTAAACATGATTTTGTCAGTTATTGGCCTTCAAGATTAGGTGAGATTTTGTCTTGTAAGCAATAAAACATCACTAAATTTTCCCGTACTTATGTGTTTACTGATGTTTTAAATCTACACTTTATATCTTATTCGTATAAATCGTAGACTCTATTAATAAAATTTTATTAGATTTCACGTCTTTAACTAGAACTATACAATGGTGTGGAATCCAATAAAAAATCCACTACTTAATTCCATAATTTATAAGACTAAGATATAAGATGTATGATTTCTCTAGTGAGACAAGACTTAGTTTTCCTTTTTCCTTCTAGAATTCAAATGGGAATTGACAAATCGCCGATGATGCAACTTCTTTCACAAAATTGTTTGCTTTGGTGATGATAGCTAAAAACTTGAAACTTTCTTGTGGGGGGATTTTTAGGCTTGTAGCTAAATATGCTAGTTAGATGTTTGTTTACAAATTATCCTCTCTTTTTCGTAATTAAGTATTTAAGAATTTTTATATATAAATAAAGATGAAAATCGAACCTGGGTATAAATTTCTTACGTTAAGTAAATTAGTTGAAACTTTGATAGTATCAAGTCAGGTGTTTCATGTGATTTTTGGTTTTTTTTTTTTTTTTAGCAATCCTTAGAAATTAGAAAAGAAAGGCCCGTTACACCTTCTTCTTTGCTGCCAGCTGATGTAACGTACTAACACGTTTGTCTTGAAGCAAAACCACTCTGTATTTTTGTCTTACTACAAGGTAAGTTATCACTTATCAACAAGTTGCATCCATTCTTATGAAAACCGGACGAAACCGGCTAGTTCGATCAGTGAACTAATGATTCAAGCCTCAAATTAGTTCATTTGGTGTTTTAGCAAGAGATTTATTTGAATAAGAGAAGAAATAATGTACTCCCTCTGGTCCAAAATAAATGACTTTCTCACATTCCAATATTTAATAGGTTTAACACTAAAAATACAAGTAAAATAAACAATAGAAACAAATCCTAAAACGTCGTTTATTTCGGACTGGAGGGAGTACATGTTTGATCCCAGCAATCAAATCTGACTAAACTTTTGAATTAATGGATTCATTTAATGTTCTATTATCACATTTGAAACTCATTTATCTCTAAATTAATTGAGTTATATTTGATTAATTGTGCTTGTAGCGAATCAACTAACTGTAAATTCGACCTCGATGGATTTATAAGTATGGTTTAAACAATCAATAACCGGTTGATGCTCAGTTGTTCACATTGACTGCAAAACAGTGTCTGCAAATTGTAGTCGTTGATAAGAACAGCAATGTCGATATTCCATTTGATTAGACGGCGCTCCTTCTTTATTTATTTAAAAGCAGACTTTTCTTTTTTTCCGTCCGATCTTGGTTGCCTTCCCTTTCATTTAGGAGGAAAAGTAATCTCCTACATTTTTGTCTTGCACCTACTTTATATTGATTTTCTTCTTCTTTTATTTATTCATTTATATATTTATAAGATAAGAAATTAATTCCGTTAGAAGTTCTAATTTGAAATTTCTTATCACTTCACTAAAATTAAAATTTGATTCTAATTTTACCATTTTTGCAGATTTAAGTTTTAAATCTCCTTAAATTTCATAACTAATTAGTTAATTTTTTTCTTTTATAATTTTTTTTTTTTATAAAATGAGACTTATAGCCTTACATTGCGAGAGAAAAACACACCAATTTTATCTCCACAGACGAGATGAGAGTTACAACTAGGAATGGTATCATGCCATATTAAATTTTTTTGGTGAGTAAATACCAAATTGACTACAAATTGACTAATTCATCTGCAAGAACGTTTGCCTCACGATACACATATCGAAACTAAACCTCCCATTCATTAGACTAATATTAAAAATTATTAATCAAAATACAAACAAATATAAAATAATGAATAGTTATATATATATATATATATAAGGTTTTGGGCAGGTTAGCATTGTGCCCACATTTTTTGGACACAAAATACCCTTATTTATGATGGGTTTTGAAGGACAAAAGAA
>NBIL01131744.1:0-14157 GCA_002752925.1 Viola pubescens var. scabriuscula | reverse complement strand
TTCAAAATTGGCACATGCAAGAAAAAGCCATAAAGAAAAAAAAGGAGACGAAAAAGAAACGGGGAGCAGAGGATCCAACGCCAGAATTACGTCTCGTAAAACAAAAACAACCATACAAAGCCAAAAATCACACCAGAAACGGAAGTTGGGAAAAATAAAAAAAAGAATGTCAACAACAAGAAAAACAAATACAGAACCAACGACGCCACCCTCACCTCACCTCCTCCTCCTCCTCCTCCTCCTCCCCATGCCATGACGAAACTCTCGTAAACGTCGTCGTGAGATCATTTCCAGTTTCCCTTTCCACTTTCTCATCTCTCTCTCCCTTCCTCACTCATGTTTACCAGAATGGACGCATTGATGGAGCTCTGCGATCTGGTGTCGCAGAATCCAACGCAATTCGCCGAGAAGCTGACGTGGATGTGCAACCACTGCCCGCAACGGGAGTCCTTCCATTCCGCATCTCCTAGGGTTTCGCGCGCCCAGCTCAATGCCGTCCTCGCCGTCGCCAGATTCCTCTCCAGATGCGGTGCCGGTGATCAGCGCCCCAAATATCTCATCCTCGAATTCATTCAGGCCATTCCGAAATCCTTTCACCAATCCTTTTGGCCACAGTCGTTCTCCGCCGACTCGATCGCTTCCTTCTTCGTTGATTTCTTAGGGTACGTGTGCGAATCGTCGGTGTTGTCTCCTGATTTCGGGAATGAGGTTGCTGGAGTTGTCGGGGAAGTCGTTATGGAGGCAATCAATAACACTCCCGGTGATGATTCTCCGATTGCTAAGGTTTTCTTGCTTGCTTTGACGCAGCATTTCCCGCCAATTGTACAGGAGGATGCGGAGAAGCTGGTGGCGTGTCTCCTTGAGCAGTTCATGACGTCAGTACAGCCTTCACCTAGTGAACGAGTTGGGTTAAATTCTGAAACCTCTTCATCTCAGAGCTCACCCTTGAACAATACAAATAATCAAAACGGTGGCTATACACATATAAACAATGAGATTTCTAGCCCGGTGAATGATTTGAGTCGGGTGTCAGGTGAGTCATCCAGTGCGAGTGCTTTGTCCACTAGTTTACTGGTCAATGGGAGTGGGGTTGCAGTTGGACACAGTTATGGGTTTAATGATGGCGGTGGAAGTGGGAGTGGCAGTTTGGTTAGACAACATGTGGTTTCTTTCGAGGAGGAGAGTGTGGAGGGATTGGAAAAGCATGAGATTGCATTTAAGTTGATTGGACATGTTTTGGTTAATGATAATACGAAGATTGATAATAAGCTTTTAGAGCAGCTGAGTTTCATTGCGAAGAAGCAGCTCCAATCTCTATCTGCATTCCTAAAGGTAAGTTTTGTTGTTCAATTATTCCCCTGTTCTATAATGTGAAGATAAAGAAAATTGATGGATGTGTTGTGCATTTCATAGGGAATGTTAAACATTAAACTTTGGTCAGACTGATTTGTATATGCACTATTATGTATGTAGTTGTGATGCTTGCGCATTGAATGTTCACAGAGGAAAGTTGACTCTGTGCAGATAAGGAAACGGGATTGGAATGAACAGGGACAACTTTTGAAAGCAAGAGTCGTTGCAAAACTGTCTGTGTATCAAGCTGCAGCTAGGATGAAAATTGAGAGTCTTAGATGTTTTACTACTGACGGGAAAACCGCAAAGAGGTTAGTGCTGGAGACTCTGGCCCTGCTGTTAGATGCTGCAGAATCGTGTTTGCTCTCAGTGTGGCGAAAGTTGAGGGTTTGTGAAGAGCTGTTCAGTTCTCTGCTTTCTGGAATTGCTCAAATTGCTGTCAACAAGGGAGGACAACCTATGCGTGTTCTACTTATTCGCCTTAAACCTCTTGTGCTAACTGCCTGTGCACAGGTATGTTATGCTCAGGTTTAAATATTGCTTTTCCATTCAGTGTAACATGATCTTTAGTGCTGTTCATTCTGATTTTGCAGGCTGATATTTGGGGCGGCAGCCAGGGAGCCATGTTTGAAAGTGTTATGAAAACAAGCTGTCAGATAATTGAATCTAGCTGGACCAAGGATCGCCCCCCTGTGGACACCTTTATTTTGGGATTAGCGACGAGCATACGTGAACGGAATGATTACGATGAGCAGGTTTTTTTGCTCTGTCCCTTGCATTCACTAAACATGATGTTTAAGCATGAGATATAGCCTGAATGTCCACACTGTAAAGCCGGGGAAAGTGTTGAAGGATTGTGGAAATTTTGTTTATACTTTTTTTTGGAAACTACATATTTCTTAATTAATTTATTGCTGAGAAGATCCATGGGTAATTTGCTTTGGTATACTTAAAGCCATGCTGATTTCAGGTTGATAAGGAGAAGCAGGCAGTCTCTGCTATGCAGCTTAATGTTATTCGGTTGCTAGCTGATATAAATGTTGCTGTTAACAAGGCTGAAGTGGTAGACATGATACTGCCCCTTTTTATTGAAAGCCTAGAAGAGGGTGATGCTTCAACTCCTGGTTTATTACGACTTCGAGTATGCAATCTTTTTCTTGGAAGCATGTATTTTCTTTGTGAAATTTCATTATCCCTGTGTTTACTCATTCTGTTTCATATTTTTCATTTCCAAACTAACTGCGCTCTTTTAGTTTGTAGAATAGTTTTCTGACACTTTTTCCCATCTTATTTTCTGCAGCTTCTTGATGCCGTGTCTCGTATCGCAAGTTTAGGCTTCGAGAAGTCCTACCGTGAGACAGTTGTTTTGATGACGAGAAGTTACTTGAGTAAACTGTCAAGTGTAGGATCTGCTGAGAGCAAAACGTTGGCACCCGAAGCTACTACAGAGCGTGTTGAGGTGTGTATTTTCTGCAAGTTTGAGCTATACATGATAACTCCTATGTTGTATCATTACTCATTTAATCAAATGATTGCTTACTAATTAAATCACATTCTAGACTCTTCCTGCAGGATTCCTTCTGATTGCCAGTGGCCTTAAGAACACAAAGTTGCGTTCTGACTATCGTCATCGTTTGCTATCTTTATGCTCAGATGTGGGCTTGGCTGCTGAGTCCAAAAGTGGAAGGTACATACCTTTTCATTATATTAGCTTTTTAATTTTTGTTTCCTTACTACAATCTTTTCTTCCATAGTGCTTCGTGTTCAGAGAGATTTTCTATCTGACACTGCAATCATTGCAGGAGTGGAGCAGATTTCCTGGGTCCCCTACTACCTGCTGTTGCTGAAATATGTTCTGATTTTGACCCCACTGGCGATGTAGAACCCTCTCTTTTGAAATTATTTCGCAACCTGTGGTTTTATATTGCTCTTTTCGGCTTAGCTCCTCCAATACAGAAATCGCAACAGCCAACCAAGTCAGTTTCAACTACAATGAACAGTGTAGGAAGTGTGGGTTCAATTGCTCTTCAAGCAGTGGGTGGACCATACATGTGGAATGCATTGTGGTCTTCTGCTGTTGAGCGGATTGCCCAAGGCACTCCTCCCCTTGTAAGTTGATAGTTCTTGCATAATGGTGCTTTTGAAATCTCACTAGAATTATTAGTTTTGCGTTTCCTTGCATTATTCATTACCATGTATTGTCCACTTCATGCATTGGGAGATTGACATGAGAAGTACCCCTTCAGGTTGTCAGCTCAGTGAAGTGGCTTGAAGATGAGTTGGAACTCAATGCGCTTCACAATCCTGGCAGTCGTCGAGGAAGTGGCAATGAGAAAGCAGCTCTAACTCAAAGAGCTGCTCTTTCAGCTGCTCTAGGAGGGCGGGTTGAGGTTGCTTCAATGAGCACAATTTCAGGTCAAATACTTTATTTTCCTAGCTATGTGCTACTGATTGATTATTTCGAAGTTGACACTGCACTGCGATCATGCGGAACATTTAGTGGTTTAGGATCTTGTTTGTTGTAACTTTCTCATGTTAATGATCCTTAAACATCCCTTTTGTTGATTTCTTACTTTATTTGCATCTTGCTTTTTATTTGTCACATTTTGTTCAGGTGTGAAGGCTACATATCTTCTTGCTGTTACTTTTCTAGAGATAATACGTTTCAGCAGCAATGGTGGTATCCTGAATGGTGGCACTAGTTTAACTCCAACTAGAAGTGCATTCAGTTGTGTCTTTGAGTACCTGAAAACCCCAAGTCTTATGCCAGCCGTATTCCAATGTCTGACAGCTGTTGTCCAGAAAGCATTTGACGCAGCAGTATTGTGGCTGGTATTGATTTACATTGTATTTCAAGCAATGCCCTTACTCTCTTTTTTTCACTGTTCAGTGACAAGATTTACACTATTTAGCAGTTATCTTGTTCATCAAAATGCCAAATTTAGCATGCTGTAAGTATTTTATTGAAGATTGGTGATGTGATCCGGGACCCGCCCTTTCGACATTGAAAGGGCGGGTCCCGGATCACATCAATTGGTCTAAGGTCTCTTTCTACAGTTGTATCATTCCTTGATTTCCTTTGTGATGCGTCTTGCTATGACATTCTTTCATGCATGCATACTGAATGTTGTTTGAATGTAGCTGATGCTTTGATCTGGGTTCAGGAAGATCGAATTGCTGAAACGGGGAACAGAGCTGGGATTCGAGAATCAACTCTTTCCACCCATGCATGTTTTCTAATTAAAAGCATGTCACAGAGGGAGGAACACATCCGGGATTTGTCTGTGAACTTGCTGGCACAGCTTAGAGATAGGTTTCCTCAGGTTATGTTGTAATAGTTTCATTGGCTTCCAGTAATAGTATATTTGGACATCTGTTGTTTTACTATCCAATCTTCCTCTGATGCATAATTTGCCTAGTTTTACTGAAACAAATGGAAATTCATGTTCGCAGGTTCTATGGAATTCATCTTGTTTCGATTCGCTGCTATTTTCAGTTCACAATGACTCAGTTTCCTCTGTCATTAATGATCCTGCTTTGGTGGCGGTGGTTCATTCCTTGTACCAAAAAGTTCTTAGGGAATGGATCAGCATCTCACTCTCGTATGCCCCATGTACTAGCCAGGGGCTGCTTCAGGTTGATTCCGTGCTTTATGGTTTTAATGCCAGATTACATTTTCTTGGCGATGTCTTTATTTCCTTAAATCTGCAGAAAACCTCAAGCTTTTAAAAGTCACAGAGGTCAAAATAGTGAAGAAGCCTAGAAATAGAGATTCGTTTCAACTGAAAATACTGTCAGAGACTCAGAATGATAATTGGTGTTCATCAATTCATAAATCTGTTGTCTTCTTATTTGCTAATGCTATCTCTAGGAGTGAATAGTTGATCGTTGAAAGTGTGCAAAGGTTTCAATTTATTGGGCTAATTATTTGGAATATTGTGTGAATTATGAAACTTACTGTAATTTACTTCCATTCTACTCTTGGTTGGCTTCCCCCTCTGTGCAGAGTGACATAATTCATGTTAGTTGGGATATGAATAATCCCCAGTGGGCTTCCTAGAATATAATTGGGTGCTGCAATTTTTTTTAATGTTGTAATTTAGATTTTATTTAGATTCCGTCATTCTATCATCTCTTAACAGAGTTTTGTTAACTCGTGGTCCCAAATACTCAGGATAAACTGTGTAAAGCAAACACGTGGCCGAGAACACAACATACGACGGATGTGGTTTCTCTTTTAACAGAGATACGGATTGGCACTGGTAAAAATGATTGGGCAGGCATACGAACAGCTAATATTCCTGCCGTTATGGCTGCAGCAGCTGCTGCATCTGGAGCAAACTTGGAATTGACAGGGGCCTTCAATTTGGAGGTGCTCAGTACTGGTATAGTCAGTGCGACAGTTAAGTGCAACCATGCTGGAGAAATTGCTGGCATGAGAAGGTTATATAACAGCTTTGGTGGATTTCAGTCAGGCAATACACCAACAGGTTTTGGCGGTGGTCTCCAAAGGTTGATATCTGGAGCGTTTTCTCAAGCACCTCAGACTGAAGATGATTCATTCAATCAGATGTTACTTAATAAGTTTGTGCATCATCTTCAACACTTTGTTAGTACTGCAGAGAAAGGTGGGGAGGTGGACAAGTTGGATTTTCGCACTACTTGTTCTCAAGCAACTGCATTACTCCTATCAAATCTGGTACAACCACACCTCCTATTGTGTTGTCTATTTTTTGCCGATGTTTTATCTACTTTTGTAGGCTCATGTCTTTCTTTCTGTTTTTATTTTGTTGCTAGGCTTCTGATTCAAAATCAAATGTAGAGGGCTTTGCACAACTTTTACGTCTTCTTTGCTGGTGTCCGGCTTATATTTCTACGCCTGATGCCATGGAGACTGGTGTTTTTATATGGACGTGGTTGGTTTCTGCTGCTCCCCAACTAGGTTGTCTAGTACTTGCTGAACTTGTTGATGCATGGTTATGGACAATTGATACAAAACGAGGCCTATTTGCATGTGAAGTAAAATACTCGGGACCTGCTGCAAAACTGAAGCCTCAGCTTGCACCTGGGGAACCAGAACCACAGCCTGATGTTGATCCAGTTGAACAAATAATGGCGCATAGGTTATGGTTAGGATTTTTCATTGATCGTTTTGAGGTTAGCAACATAATCCTTCAAAATCACTCTCTGTTAATTGTATCTTGTATTTATTCTTAGCGCAGATGCATACACATGAACACACATACTCACACACAAGTGCACAAGTATTAGAATTCATTCTTGGGTAGATTAATGAACCTTCAAGTTGTCTTCCAATAGATTGGTGTTGCATTAATTTTTTCTTCTTCTTAAAGTTGATACAGGAAGCATGTTTATCACTGTTGCTATGTGTAGGTGAAAGTGATTGCTATCTGTCTTGTATATTTCAGCATGTTTAGGATGGTCTTCTAATTATCAGAACCATATAGCTTCTGATCACTTTGTTGCCATCGTACAGGTAGTTAGACACAACAGTGTCGAACAACTCTTGCTCCTTGGCCGGCTCTTACAAGGGACTACAAGATCATTTCAGAACTTTTCACGCCACCCTGCAGCCACTGGTACCTTTTTCACTGTCATGCTTCTTGGGTTGAAGTTTTGTTCATGTCACTGCCAGGGGAATTTGCGAAATTTCAAATTAGGGCTTCAGCTACTAGAGGACCGCATTTATAGGTGAGTACAAGTTATTGTCCTCGGACTTGCTTCTTGCTGTACATATTATTTTTATGCTTTTGTATCTCATTGCATTTACTGTTCTAAAGAGTATCTGTAAGACATCTAAGAAGATAGGGCCCAAAGCATTATTTTTCTTTTACATCAGAAGAGTCCGTACATTTCTGTATTTCAAGAACTAAAAAGCTATTTCTGTGAATGTTTCAGGGCCTGTTTGGGCTGGTTTGCTTTTGAGCCTGAATGGTATGAAGTGAAAAATCTAAATTTTGCCCAGAGTGAGGCTCAATCTGTCTCGATGTTTGTTTACTATCTTTCCAATGAACGAGTAGATGCTCCTCAATCTGATCTGAAAGGACGGGGAAATGAGAATGGGACTTCTTTTGTTGACATGGTACGGTGGCTATGTTTTGCAGCACGTGAATCAGTGGCCATAAATTGTTCAGTAGTTGACTAGTTCACGTTAGAACACTTGCATCAACTTTCTGTGTCAGGGGAATAGGTTCTGTTGTGTTCACACTTCGCATTTTACTAAAGCTTATCACTTTCTGACGGGGTCCTACTTTGATCTAAAAACTGTATCATGGGAAGTATAGTAAAGGCATCAAATGTTATATCTGTATCATCAAAACCTGAGGTGCACTTCAAAAGAAAAAGTTAAGTTGGACTATTTTCGGGACATACCAAAATGGATGACAAGCAATTGGGATGGAAGGAGATATGTTGTGTCATTGCATGTGTATAAAATCTACAAATACTGGTGCTTGTTTCTGCAGTCGATTAATATAATCAAGTAATTTTTGAATAGTCAGTATCATCCTTATGATTAAGTATAACTATTGATTGATTCCACCGTATGATGAATTATGTAATGCAGAACAACCAATGCCATCCTATCTGGGGTCAGATGGAGAACTATGCTGTGGGAAGAGAAAAAAGGAAGCAGTTGCTTTTAATGCTATGCCAGCATGAGGCTGACAGGCTTGAAGTTTGGGCACAACCTATGAATTCAAAGTAATATTTTCATCCACAATTATTTATAGGTTTTGCATGGTTGCAGAGCAAACTGCTAGTGTTAAAATCTTATAAATCTATTTTTTCATTTATTCTTAGGGAAAATACATCTCGGCCTAAAATAAGCTCAGAGAAATGGATTGAATATGCGAGGATTGCCTTCTTGGTGGATCCTCGTATTGCCTTATCGTTGGCCTCAAGGTTCCCAACTAACACTTCTTTGAAAGCTGAAGTAACTCATCTGGTTCAGGTATGTTGTCATATCTTTATTAGCAGGACTACAAAAATTCAAAGTATTGATTTTTGAAATGTTCTGGGTGATGACCAATTTCCTGTAATTATTTGCTCAATGATGTTATTTTATTATTTTTCTATTACTGTTGTTTTCTGGGCAGTTACATATTTTTGACATCCGATGCATACCCGAAGCATTGCCATATTTTGTCACACCAAAGGCTGTTGATGAGGATTCAGTGCTTTTGCAACAACTGCCACACTGGGCTGCTTGTTCAATTACACAAGCTCTTGAGTTCCTAACTCCTGCGTATAAAGGCCATCCCCGTGTAATGGCATATGTTCTTCGAGTCTTGGAGTCATATCCTCCAGAGGCAGTCACTTTTTTCATGCCACAGCTAGTGCAGTCTCTGAGATACGATGAAGGGGTATGCTATCTATGAGCCCAAACATTTGGCAGGTTTAGTCTAGAGTTTCACATACAATATTTAAGCACAAGGTTGGGTGGAAAATCCAAATTCTTTCAACCAACTTGAAACTGAGTTAACTTCATGATACATAGCATGTCAAAATGAGATTAGGATTTCATAGTCAGGTGATTTACTTGCTCATGATATTCTTTACCAACCAGAGCAGCTACGGAAAAATTGGCTCCTTTGTTTTCTGGTGAGGCTTATTTATTTACCACATTACAGTTCTTTTCCATAAGAAATTTCAGAAAGGGACTTTAGATTGCTCATTGACTCAGTTCACTATAGTCTGATATCTAACAGTCTGGAAAGTGAGGTTTGATGAGGATTTTGGTTGCTAGTGTTTAGGGTCCTTAACTTATCATAACACGAGCAGTCAGGGGCAAACTGGAAGTACTTTGTTGTACTTCATGCCACTTCTTATATTCTAATTTACAAGGGACTGTGCTTGAATGATTTTGCAGAGGCTAGTGGAAGGTTATTTGCTCAGAGCAGCGCAGAGAAGTGATATATTTGCCCATATTCTGATATGGCATATACAGGTGTGCAAAGGCACAAGTATTAACAATTTATAAGTCTCAACATGTTTTTCTTGTTTACTTTAAAGAGTGAGTTTATGAATGCAGGGGGAGACGTCTGTGCCAGAATCAGAAAAAGATGCCGCCTCGACAAAGGTTTGTTTGCACTAGTGTTTCTTTTGGAATGAAATAAGGCCCACCCTATTTAGATATATTGTAACCCGTTACTCCTGAGTTGTAGATGAGGAGGGTTGCTTGGATAATGGATCATGCCTCTAATCAATTTTTTCTCTCTCATAATATAACCACCCTTTTTTTTTTTAATATTGAGAAGATAAGAACAAATTAAAACCTAAAGGATGCTTTTGTTTTATTCTTAATTGAAAGACTTCCATTTGTTTACACGTCATACACCTTTGGAAGAAATATTATTCACATATTTGATAGCTATGCTGATCATTAAATATTAATTTAAATTTACAGTATTTGATACTTCCTGTATATTGTTTTTATTTCCTAATTTTATTTGTTAGGAAATAATTTACTTATCTTCATATACTCATTTTGATCTAATCTTACATATTATATTTTATGAACTTATCTATTTATTTTTTACCAATTCGACCTCTATTCAACCTTAGACCTTCACCATTTATCTTCTCAACACCAGCATGATAACATTAATGGGACAGAATAATTAAGCTCTTGCAATTCCATGTCATTCAACATGCAAATTTGCAAACTGCCATATCGTCAGAAAGGACACAAGAATCTTGAAAATTAAGCTGGAAGAAGAGAGAATATGGTCTAGAAATCAATATTTCATTTTTGTATACATTACTTCTTAGAGTTTGTGCATACATGCACATAGCATGTCCACTCATGCCATTCTATACATTTTGACATAGATAAGAATTTGTAGACAAGGGGATTCGAACCCAAGACCTTGCCCTCCCTACTTTGTAGAAAGTACCACTGAGCTACAAGCTCATTGGTGATCACTCATGTCATATGGTTCACGGATCTTTTGATGTAAGTTCTCATTTCATACTTGGTAACCATGTGTGTATATACTGTTATTTCAGACTAGTTCCTTTCAAGCAATGTTGCCAGTTGTTCGACAGCACATTATTGACGGTTTCTCTCCGAATGCCCTTGACGTGTTTAAAAGGGAATTTAACTTCTTTGACAAAGTGACATCTGTTTCTGGTGTTCTCTTACCACTTCCAAGGGAAGAACGCCGAGCTGGTATCCGCAGGCATGATTATATTCTGAAATGCTTAAACTCATTTTTTCTATTTCCTTTTTCTTGCTGTTTGAAGATGCTGATTTTCCACAGGGAGTTGGAGAAAATTGAAATGGAGGGAGACGATCTTTACTTACCAACTGCTACTACCAAGCTGGTCAGGGGTATCCGAGTGGACAGTGGAATACCTTTGCAGTCTGCTGCTAAAGTTCCTATCATGGTAACATTTGATGTAGTTGACCGAGGTGGAGATCCCAATGACATAAAGCCTCAGGCTTGCATTTTCAAGGTATACTTGTGCCTTGCAGACTTGAGTGACATTAAAGATCATTTCCAAAAAAAAACACCTCCTCTTAATTTGAAAACCAAAATTAAACCGATTGATATCTTTACTCTGGTTGTTCTTTCCATTTTAAGGTGGGAGATGATTGTAGACAAGACCTTCTTGCCCTTCAAGTGATATCACTTCTCAGTGACATATTTGAAGCTGTTGGAGTTGATCTTTACGTGCTTCCTTATGGTGTTCTCCCGACTGGCCCGGAGAGGGGTATTATTGAGGTGGGTTTGTAATCTCCGATCAGTTGTGATAGGAATGCAATGTTTTCATCTCTAGACTCTAGCTCAATGTTATCTAGTACAAAAATCATTTTGGGATATGCTGGATTGAAAAGGGGTTGCAATTTCCTATTTAGGGTGGAATCGGTGGAATGCTCCACGGATGTGGTAGGTTTCTCTTATACAACAGAATATGTTAGTGATGCAAAGTAGGATTGGTGTTTCCGAATGGTTAGCTACATAATTAGTATCGAAATATCTGAAAGGTTGCCCTATGGGATATATGGCTTTACAATTATTCTCTCTAAACTTGCTTAACTAGAAAGATATGACCAGACTTTCTTTTTGGTGTGGGATAATGAAGCTAGTATTGTAGAATCATCTCTTCCTGTTTAAAAGGATTTGTAGTGCTGTACTCTTGTTTTCCTTCCTTAGTAGCTATTTGAAAAATCATGCAGGTTGTGCGCAACTCACGGAGCAGAAGTCAGATGGGTGAAACAACAGATGGTGGTTTGTATGAGATTTTTCAACAGGACTTTGGGCCTGTTGGCTCTTCAAGTTTTGAAACCGCACGCAAGAACTTCATCGTTA
Source organism: Viola pubescens var. scabriuscula (assembly GCA_002752925.1). Taxonomy (NCBI): domain Eukaryota; kingdom Viridiplantae; phylum Streptophyta; class Magnoliopsida; order Malpighiales; family Violaceae; genus Viola; species Viola pubescens. Next base: position 2,467 of record NBIL01131744.1, on the reverse strand, counting down.
GTAGTGCTGGTTATGCAGTTGCCAGCCTATTACTTCAACCGAAGGATAGACACAATGGGAATCTTCTCTTTGACAAGTATGATAGTGCTCCTAAGAAATTTTCTTATATTGGTCTAGAAGTAATTGTAAATTGCAGTGAATAGGGAGTCTAGTCAATCTGTTTTGACTTTTTACTTTGAAAACAAATATTCAACCCTAACATGAGTAATCGATGGCAGTGAGGGGCGGCTTGTTCATATTGACTTCGGGTTCATCTTGGAAACATCTCCCGGTGGGAACATGCGCTTCGAGAGCGCACACTTCAAGCTGAGCCATGAGATGACTCAATTGTTAGATCCTTCCGGTGTCATGAAGAGTGAAACCTGGTTTCAATTTGTAAGGTAGTATAGACATCCTTTTATTCCGATTACTCTCTTGTAGCTTTTATTCACATAGAAGTTCGAGTGCTCAGTTCTTGGTTTCGTGTCTTTTTTTTCCTGCAGCCTATGTGTGAAGGGCTACCTTGCTGCCCGTCGTTACATGGACGGGATAATCAACACCGTGCTACTAATGCTGGACAGTGGGTTACCATGCTTCAGTCGGGGCGACCCAATCGGAAATCTTCGCAAGAGATTTCATCCAGAGATGAGCGAGCGTGAAGCTGCCAACTTTATGATCCGTGTGTGCACGGATGCGTACAACAAGTGGACCACTGCCGGGTATGACTTGATTCAGTATCTGCAGCAGGGAATCGAGAAGTAAATAGCGAGTAGAGCTTGTCGTGAACGTGTACATGGTTTGCTTCTAATTTTTGTAGTTGAGCTTTTTAGACTTGTGATTTTTTTTCAAGGGATTCCCTCGTTAGATAGCTGAGGTAAAAAAAGAAAAAAAAGAAAAAGGTTCTATAAGCGGAAAATACAACGGAATTCTTTGTAAGCTAGTGGTGGTGGGATGAGATTCCTGCTGAGGTTTGTACAAGTGTAGTTTACTTTTGTCCAATATTTATAATGATATTATTATTTATAGTATTATTTTCGATTCTCATCTCGGAAGGGGAAAAAAAAAGAAACTACCTCCTTATGAGTTTTTAAATCCAAGAAGGAAATGCTTGGTAGAGCCATATTTTCCGGCTAGAGAAGGGAATGTATCTGTCAGGTGTCTTGACGGATAAATGGATCAACGATTAAGAGTTGTAGAGTTAATTCTGATAAAATATGGACTAAATCGGGAGTAATTTGATACATATGGGTTAGTTTGAACTTTTTCATTTTTTCTTCTTTACCTCTTCTTAAGTTTTTAGTGAGATTCCAACTTCCAAGATGGATGGACTTGGTGAGCTGTCAGATTCTGTGACAAACTTAGTATTATTTGTATTATTTTTGGTTGAGCCATGAGCATGACCAATTTCTTCCTGCATCCGAGACAAAATTCACATGCGCTTGCTGCCCATCACCCTCACGTCAACAACCCATCTGTATTCTGTGCGAATAATGCAAAAACTAGATCCTTCACTTCACACAATAATTGATTAATTTCCTCATACGCTTCTATTTATTGTAATCCGGCCATGATTGCGTCATCATAGATTCATGGCGATTTTATCGTCAGAATATTTCTGTTCAACGATGTGATTCACTTTCCGCGTAAGTTGGATGCGTGACAACTTACAAGTGACTTAAACTTACTGTTCTTATAACTGGTTTAAGTTACAAATGCAGACTTCTTTTCAATTTCAAGTGTTTGTGCTGTATAAAAATCTAGGCACAAAACTGCAACTAAGTTTAGACATATCCACCCTTAATTCATATTTAAAAATATAATTTTCTATATAAAAACAGCCGATGAAATGGCTATGCAATATGTTTATGAGATGGAGATTAAATAGAGGAAATTATATCCACCAATATAGCTCCAAATAAAGACTTCTAATTTCTTTTGTTTTTCTTTTTCTTTAGCCTGTTTAATCGTTCACACCTAAGACGTGAGCCGACAACATAACATAGTTTGGTTTCTTTTGTCAATTTAGAAAAGGAAAACGCAGAACAAATGGATGAATGAATCGAAGAAAAGAAAAGAAAAACGCACATCTTCCTGTAGCAGGAAGCAAAGTACTCCCTTTGTCTTTTAATAAACGTCGTTTTCCTACGGATTTTTACCGTTCACAATACTTGTCATTTTATTTTTTTCGAAACATATATTTTATGCAAATGACAAAAAAAAATTATGCATCAACCTAATTTGATGATGGTGTGGTAATTTGAGTTGAAATTAAGAATAAAAATGAAACAATGTAGAATAAAATAAGATCAAAGATCATTATTCTACGAATTTTTACTATTTCAAAACAACATTTATTAAAAAATAAAGGGAGTATATAATACACATGAAAAATATCATTTAACAACAACTAAAAGTGAAGATTACATTTATATATATACTTATATATTTAATACTTTTTTTTTTTTTTTGAAAGGATATTTAATACTTA
>NBIL01131735.1:0-24402 GCA_002752925.1 Viola pubescens var. scabriuscula | reverse complement strand
ATATATATATATATATATATATTTTGGGGGTTAAATATTTTTTAGGGGAGTAAACAAAGGATTAATAAAGTAAAAATAATAGAACTTAAAGGAGAATTACAAGAGAATTCAAAAAATTTCGAAGCATTGAAGTAAAAATAATATAATTTTAAGGATTATTATGAGAGAATTTAAAATATTATGAATCAAATATGAAAAAATAACGCAAAAAGAATTGAACTTTAAGGATTATTATAGGAGAATTTAATTTGTTAGGGTCAACATAATAGACTAATAGACTCATATAAAAAGAACAAAACTTTAAGAATTATTATCGGAGAACTAAAAATTTAAGGGTCACCTTAAAGGTCCCCCACTCGTACAAATATGTTTAAAACTAAGGGACAACACCCAAATTAATAAAAAAGATACAGTGTTTCAAATTTATGGTGATGAAAGGAGAACAGAAATATGTACTGGTATAATTTAAGCAAGCACCATTGACCTGTAGACAATGCTATCACATGGAAATTATAAAGATCTGGGGATATTTTTAAAAATAAATAAATAATTAGTGTGTGTAGCTGACAGCATGCTGATCATTCTCAATGCTCTCCTATATATATTTGTAGTGTATAAGAAAGGGACCTTAATCCAGCTGTGGGTTTCAGCGTCAAATATACAGGGCATCTTCTACGCTTGACTAAACCTTTTTTCTACACCTTCACCTATTAATTAAACTGGGATTTTTTCCCCAATTAATTGAAAAATAGTTATCGTTGATTAGCATAGTATACTCTTGTGTGGTGTACACATTTACCAACTATTTAATCTTCATTATTGGAATGATATTGTTCGTTTTAGATCTAAATGCTCACGTTTTTCCTAAAATGTTTCATTCTAATAGGAAAACAACTCGTATTATATTTACTTTTTATTTATCTTATTTTTCCTATGTGATATTTTGGTTCGCACACATCAACAATAAATATAATTAATAAGAATATAATGCAGTGCAAAATATACATTAATTATAACTTATAAAAATGAACATGTTTCATGCTTATATCCAATTTCATTCCACTACACAAAAAAACTGCCATTTTGCGACATAAATTTTCCGTCGCAGAACGGCTCGTCGTAAGGTAAAATTTCGACCAAATTTTAGGTGGCTAATTTTTTTCCGAGGAATCATTGACAGAAATTTTGTTGGTAATACATTCCGTTGAAAAAGAAATAAATTTGAAAAATATTTTCGACGGAACATTTATGTCGAAAATGTCAAACTTTGCGATGGAAATTTCAGTAGCAAAACTTACAAAATAATTTATTTTCAGAAAAAAATTCGCGAAATATTATTTAGAAAAAATTAAATATTGCAACGAAAAAAACTGCGTCAAAATGAATTTCGGTGAAAACTCCAATTTCATTCGATTAATTTATGCCTATTTACCAAATAAGCTGTATAGGTAAAATGCTCACAGACAACTAATTAATTGTCAATGCACGCACAAAGAATAGCATTAAAAACCAGTGACCTTTCATTCAACAGATGAGAGTTACAGAGTACAGACCACACACGTCAAACCAAAACTTAAATGCTAGACAGTGCTTTTGAATGTGTATAATTTTTGTTCCGAACTTGCAGTTGCAGAAAATTACTAACTGGCTAACTGCATACGGTTTTGACATGAAGTTTGTTTTTGGCGATGGTCGTTTTAGGAAAAGGGAACTTGATCCCTCTGTAACCATCGGGTCGGGTGCAAATGCAATATGTTAATTATAGATATTAACATGAAACACGCTAAGCAGCTATATATATTAATTATAGATATGTTTTTTTTTCTCTCTTTATTACTGATGTGATTTTTAGCTTCTTTATTTTTATCTCTCAGGTTTGAACTAGCTAGGAATACTTCATTTGAATTATTACTTATCCTTACTCGCTTATTTCTTAATAAAATCTATCGTTATAACTCATGTTTATGTCGACTTGACTCAATAATGTTGTGTATATATCTTTATAAACTTCTGGAAAATGTAGTTTTCTCAAGAACAAGTCAAACAACTTGAGTTTCTTAGTATGACTAAATGACTCCAAACTAATTGCTAAAAGCTAAAAGTCAAGTGAAATACGTCGGCAGGTGTTAATTATACAAGGTGTAAGGATTTGCAGGTATACTAATCTATTCAATTAGTCAAATTAAGCAAACATATACTAGTATAATGCAGAGAGCAAAATTTATAAATTTGAAAATATTGTAGTTTTACTCAAAATAAAAGAGAGAATGTAGTACTTTTTCTATATCACAAAATAAGTCTTCATGAATTGTCTATTTTTTGGTTTGATAATATAACCCGTTTTGATTAGTTTTTTTTTTTTACGGGTGGGGTGAGATTGAAATTTGGGTCTGACTCCCTATTTACTTTTCTACCAACAAAACAATTAATTGGATTTAGATCCTCTAATTTTTCCTGTAACATGACTAGTCATGTTCGAGAGATCTGAACCATTCAATAAGATTAGACGGATGAGATTAGAAATTCAAGTCATTAATGAGTTGACCACTTGTTGAATTTTATTGACTGGTCAACTCATTAATGACTTGAATTTCTAATCTCATCCGTCCAATCTTATTGAATGGTTCAGATTCCTTGAACATGACTGGTCATGTTCTAGGAAAAATTAGAGGAGCCGGAATGAGTTACATTCTCATAAATCATTGTGATAAGTACCTTATTTCTGTTATATCAACTAAGTTCTATTAATTATCTTTTCAAATATATCTATACCATCAGCTTATTAAAAAAAAAAAAATTATCTTTTCAAATTTCTAGGTGAGTATTGTTGTTAAATTGCTACAAGTTATTAATTTAAAAGTAAGGTTGTTAATAAATTTTATTCTAGATGCATAAACCTTAAAAGACTTATATTATTAGAATGGGGACGTATATATTCTTGTAATTTAGAAAATATGATATAATGATACGATCCTTGAGCACGTAATTAGTGGTTTAATTAGCTTTATAATTAATTAATAATAAAAAAAGGAGAGCTGAGGAACTCCCCCATTGAAAAAGGTAAAAGAACGGTGAGGCATGCTGCTAATTAGGTCCGATATCGAGAATTCTCTGGCATGCATGTGTGTGAAAGGATGTCTGGATTCTTACGTACATAAGTGTGGAAAATATTGAATCCTATGTCGGAGAAACAATAATAGTAATTAATCGGATATACTAGTAATGATGTTTCATCTTTTTTCCATTTTTGGATTTTGCGGAGACTTTTTGTTACCAGCTGGGTATTAGCGGCATGACTTTGAGAGAATTGCATACCAGCCAAGAACCTTTTGCTGTCCAAATTATTAATTAGGATGTCATATTGGTATATATTCAAAGTTTAATTTACAGAATAACCAAAATTGGTTGCAGTAACAAATGACTTGATCGCCCTTATTAGTGAGATATAACCTAATCGGACTTGAATTAACACACTCGACTAAAACAAGTGAAATTAAATCTATTGTATATTTGTGTCATACTAATGATTAATCCTACACGGATCAATCAAACGTACTATATAAAATAATGTTGTAGTCCGGATGAAATCAAGTGATCAACTCGTTTTCCACATGTAAATGCATAAATTACTTTTGATTTGTCTTCATTGTCTTATGAATACGATATTTGATCGCAAGGAAAACCAAAAACTTAGTTACTTAGCCAATAAAATATAAATATTTCTCTTTTAAACTTTATCCTCTTAACTTTTTCTGCAGCTATATTTATTGGGTTCATATATATATTTTTTATAATCCATAGAAAATCGATATATTATTCATCCAAACACTAATAATTTCAAGTTTTAATTAATTATATATATATATATATAGCTAGCATTGTAATTAATACAAAATAATTTTGAGATTTTGTAACATAGTAATTAAATCAAAAGAAGCCAAGTTTCAATAATAATATTCGAATAAAAATAATATCCAAGCATAGTGAAGATGAATGAACACTAAAAACAAAATGTACTCCATATGAAAATGAATGAAGCCATTAATTTGTTTGTAGTCGGATATGGGGCCTATGTTGACGAGTTTTGACGAGGACAGATCCAATCCAATAAATGACGCCGGGGCGTCGGCTTATTTTTAGAAATTGAAAAAAAAGTCAGTGGGATTAGGTGAGTTTTTAAATTTTAACCACCGTCAGACAGCCGTGCCGTCAACTCCGTTGACCTAAGGGCGACGTCCTCTCCCCCACGTGGAGGACTGCCCGTCCTCCTCTGGATTCCGGTGATGTGTCAAATCTCACTCCGTCATATTTAACGCCTACTGCCAACGGAATCTACAACTTCTACTTCCTTTATTACCAAAAAAAAATAAAAAAATAAAAAAAAAATCCTCTCATATTATAATTGGTATCAATCTTTCAAAAATAAAAATAAAAAAATAATTGGTATCAAACACGTAAATCAATTGGTAAAGAGTTAATTTATACACCGATGTTAAAACTTGTGAGGGAAAATTTTATCTGCCCCTTCATAAGTTCTGCCCAGCTCGAATCCGGAATAATCGACAAAAAAATCATGTCTATCCTATTCATTAGCGGGAAAGAAAATTTTAAAGCGATAAAGACTTAATTAACCAATTGGCTATGCTTCTGCAGCTCTGCTTAATAGTTTAGTGAGCAAAATTAATTCAACCCCAAAGTAAGTAGTTTCTTATTCAAAGAAATATATATATAAAGAAATTATCCTACTTATTATTAGTTTTTTTCTTCGGGTCTTTTTTTTTTTATAAATAAAATATCAATCTCGTACGAGTATTATCAGATATTCATAGCTATTTTTTTTTTCATTTTTATAGTTGAACCTAGCTAGACATAGGTTAGGATGACCTATAACCGGTATCAAGTCTTTTGTAGTAGACAGAAATGTGAGTAAGAGGTTCAAACTTAATTAATCTTAGTCCTTTATACATTTCTCTAAAAACATACAACCGAAAATGAGAAACTGTTCTATCTTTTTTTTAGTAGCTTTTTAACTCTGATCACCCATACTAATGAAGTGCTTAATTTCGATTGTATTTTTAAGTTTTTACAAAAATACCCCTATATTCATTAATTAATTTTAACATTTATAATTAAATATATCTATACATATATAAATTAACCATAGTAGTGAGTTGATCAATATGTGGTTAGTTCCTATAATTAAGGTAATCAGGAGTAAGAGAGTAAAATTACTAACTAATCATATAAAATAAATAAATACGACAACTATTTGAAAAAAATTATTTAATTCCGACTACTAAAAAAACAGAGGGAGTATATGACTAAATGTCAAACGGTCCATACACTTTTATATAAACGGTCTATAAATACTGTTGACCATGTAATTTTCTTAAAAGGTAATAGAACATCAGCATTCAAGACTTTTCAGTTTTTTTATGAAAAAATAAAACAAGATTCTTGATCAGTTGATATCTCATCGCATGTTGGTTAATTGGGAAAATTGCACTAGGATATCTGGATAAGATCACATAATGAAATTACCCTGTTTTTTTCTCTCCAAGCAACTTAAACTAGTATATATATAAAGGGACTTCACGTCAAATGACTAAAAGAAAACAAAAAGTAAATTGGAAGAAAGATTGTCGAAAGTCTCAGCGGGTGGCAAATGTATTATATAAATTCGAAATTAGGTCGAATTTCAGTTTCGTCTATTAAAAAAACAAATAGGCATAATCAGTTGGCTTTAGATTATCCCGACATAACTAAAGTTTTGAGTTTGAGCCCTGACAATTGCTTATAAATTTGGCATAACTTAAATCTCCCAAAAGAGTCCAATAATATAATGGACATCGAGTTCAAATTAATCAACCCAATTAAGTAAATGTTATGAATAATTATATAATTGTAAAATTTGGTGCTTTCTAGTGTGAGTGGCGAAACGTTACTTTAAATTAAATATCACATCATCAATTAACTATTAGATCTATTTAATAATATAAATTATAATTGTAAGATCATTAATTAACTATTAAATCTATTTAACAACATCACAATTTAAAGAGTGACATTATAAATATATCGCGTAGAATTTCAATTGTAAAATATAAAAAAAAAGTAACTACTCTTTTCTTTTGGGTCAAAACTAATATATATTTTCAAACACACTAAGTTAATATTAATATTATTCACATGAGAGCCACAAAATATTTACCATAAATCCATATTGAATTATCAAACTTGAAGCCATTTTCTAATTAGTAAACGCAACTCAACCAAACATGTCAATCTTGCACACGGCGCCCGAGAATTCGTCCATTGGTATCATGCCAAGTCATGGATCCCCGCGCAAAAAACGGCTGGTCCTCCCTCGTCCTCCCTCCGGTCCTTGTTTTTATTATTTTCGGTCCCCAAATTTCCAAGTCTTTGCTAACAATTTTTTTTATATTTTTTATTCTTTTACAAATACCCTCTTTTTCTCGTTGAAAATCCTATAAACAAACACATTACGCTAAGTCAGTTGTCTCTCTCTTTCTCTCTCTCATTTTCTTCCCCTCTGGTTTTAGTCATGGAAAACCAATATTGCCGTGAATTGACGTTCTTGCACTCCGGTGACTTCCTCCGGCAAAACCATACCGCGGCTTCGGACCATAATTCAGTGGATCAAAATTCGGTTGATCAAAGCAATACCATGATCAGAGAAGTTGATTTCTTCTCGAGTAGTAGGAGCAACAACGGTGATGATGAAGAGATGAAGAAGATTGGATCGCCGGGTTGTTTGACTGAATCAGGAGTTATAAACGTAAGGTTTTTAATTTTAATTTACCAATCCTATATGATATAAATATCTTCCCTTACTTTCTTCTTATTTATTTTCTTTTCTGTCTTTTTAAAATGTTTATCTTTTGCGGATAATAATTATTCATGTGATGGAAATTCTTGTTAATTCAAGTGCAACTTAATGTGTTGCAGACAGGACTGAATCTCCTGACTTCAAGTTCTGGTTTCCTAAAAACAGCAAATGACCAAAAACCCAACAACCAAGTGAGTTTTCGTAACACAGTCAATCTCGTGTTCAAGTCATTTAACTAATGATAATTCATCGATTCAAATGAATTATGAGGAGTGACCCTTTTAAATATTTAATCTCATTAATTGTACACTCATTTTTTTTCCTTTCTTTATTTATATATTTGAAATTTGCATCTTTTTTTGGATCAACAACATGTACTGATCAATGATCTTGAAAAATGGGAATTTGGGTTGTAATTTTGCAGATGATGATGATGATGATGCAAGTTGAGTTAGAAAGACTGCACACTGAAAATAAGAAGCTGAGGCTCACTTTAGACCAAATTACAAAGAACTACAAAGATTTGCAAGCTCACGTCTTCATGTCAATGCAAAAACAACCACATGGGATCCCAGGAGCGCAGGTAATAATGATAATCACAAATTAAATTGATAAAGTTCTTATTTTCGCTAATATCCACACACTTAGCAAGCTACTTGTATAATAAATTATGTGTTTCCTTTAATTGAAAATTAGAGAGAAACTTTGAAAATCTAAACAATCTCTATATTATATACATGTATAACTTCAAAAAAATAGATAACAACTTGCTCCACTTAAATTGAAAACACAGCTTCTAGCGCTGATAGCAAAACTCTAATTAACGTTTTTTATATGATTATAATTTTTATTGTTATTATTATTTTTTTTTTTTTTCTGGGATCACTAATTGTAATTAATGTAGCAGTACATTTTTTTTTTGTGTGTGATTGAGATATGACAAAACCTTAAGTTTTTATTTTAATTTTAATTTTTGGTAGATAATTAGTTTTCTTTTGTAATTAATGAAATGGTGTGATTGATACCTTTTCTTTGTCTACTTTCTTTCAATATATAGGGTTTGACGCAGAAAGGTGGGGAGAAGATGAATGATAACTCAAGAAGTAGTCCAATATTGTCAGCCCAACAGTTCATGGTGGGCCCACGCCCACCTGTATCATTAGATGTCCACGACCCATCGGCATCTGACAACAGCGACAATAATAATAGTAATAAAATGCAAAAAGTGTCGGTTTCTCCAACAAATACAAAACAAAATCCATCCTCTGCTACTGCTGATGAAATGGACGGTCTTGATCAAAGCTCCCAGAGCTGGGGGGGCTCCCCTAAAAGCCCTAAGCTAGAGCATGGAAAGGCTGATCAGGACCAAGCTCCCGACGTCGTGCCCTTTCGGAAAGCTAGAGTTTCAGTTCGAGCAAGATCGGAGGCCCCTATGGTGAGTGTTGAACTCCAATTCAAAATGTAGTAATTAACTAAATTAGTTTAATCTAGTTGCTCAATAGATATAAATGCGATATTAATATTTAAATTTTATTGAGATTATGACAGTTTCTCTAATTTTATTTCTTTTAATTGTTTAATAATTTTAGATTAGCGATGGGTGTCAATGGAGAAAGTATGGTCAAAAAATGGCAAAGGGCAACCCTTGTCCTCGCGCCTATTATCGCTGCACCATGGCTGTTGGGTGCCCTGTTCGTAAACAGGTGATTATTTTTGTTTTTTTAAGAAATATAACTCAACTATATTAATGTTAAAAAAAAAAATTAAGTGTGTCAATGACTAAAAAGTTTTGTTTTGAAATTAGGTGCAAAGATGTGCCGAGGATAAGAGCATATTAACGACAACATACGAAGGGAACCACAACCACCCTCTTCCACCAGCAGCCACCGCAATGGCAAACACCACCTCGGCCGCCGCGGCGATGCTTCTGTCCGGATCAACCACGTCTTCATCAAACCCTAACAACTTCTTCCCGCCTTCTTCTTCCTTACCTTTATACGCATCATCAACAATAGCAACCCTATCCGCCTCCCCACCGTTCCCAACCATCACCCTGGACTTGACACAGCACCACCCTACCACCACCACCAACAACAACCCATTCCTCCGCTTCCCTCATCCTCCTCCTTCTTCCTCTTTGCCACCCGCACTGTTCCCTCTCCCTCTGAACGGCTCCACGCATCTTCTAGGGCATCCCTTGTTCGCAGCGGCTTCCACGTCACCTAAACTAATGCATTTAGGGCAACGATCAAACTCTATGGTTGAAACTGTGAGTGCAGCCATCGCCTCCGACCCGAATTTCACCGCAGCATTGGCCGTGGCTATCTCTACAATTATGGGGAAAAACAATAGTAGTACTGCATCAAACGGTAATGCATCTGCCTTGCCTGGTTCGCCCCAACTACCTCAATCTTGCACCACTTTCTCCACCACCTAGACTATAAATATATATACGTGCATCTTCGGTTCGATCGTACGTGCCACTTGTTCTTTTTCACCTCAGCAGAAGCTTAAGGAGTCATGTATGTGAGTAAATTTCGCGGATCGATCGAGCTTTTGCCTTGGTGGGTTAGAACATACGGTAATTTTTTTGTTACAATTATTGTGGTAAAACGTGCAAGAAAGGACTTGTTAGGGATATATCATATATAAGATTGTTTAATTAATATTTGTATTTGTTGTTGTGAATTGGTGGGGTTATAATACGTAGATTCAATGTGATAAGGTTTGGAAAACTTAGAGTGGAATAATGTAAGAATGAAATGGTGTACATGATGAGAATATAATGTATTTTGGAGAAGGAAAAGAAAACAAGAAAAAATGCTACATGTGTAAATAAAAATAAATATGCAGTGAAGGATATTTTCTTGGTGCCTCTTATCTTATGTGTTGGATTTATGGTTTTATCAATAATTTTGCTTATTTTGAGCTAATTAAAGATTATCTCTACCTAGAATTGATTATAAAGCGCTCTAAATATTTCATCTCTAAGCAATAGTTACAAGCGCTTTATAATCATTTTTTAGAGCGCTCTAAAAAGGCTTTTTACAATACAAAACAATCCCTTCACTTTTAATTATGCAATTGGTTTTAAAATCAGCGAAGGTTAGAAAAGTCAGGCCCATTGCATTGTAACTTGGGCCTTTATAACTGGGCTGCGAAATGATATAGCAGTGCCGGGCCTTCAATTAGATATCTATCAGACTGTGGAGTGTGGAGTCCTCAAATAGCAGCACCCTGCCAAAAAAAGAAATATATACATATATTAGACTCATAGTAATTAAATTGAGACAAGCATTAAATAAATAAAAAGGTTTAGAATAAAAGCAACGCGTCTTTATTAATACTCGTATCATATTTTGCCGGATTGAACGTAGCAGCAATGGAGGGTAGTTCATGCTTTCCAGTAACAGCAACAAGAATCGTCATCTGGTTTCAAATTATAGGGAAGAAAGAAAATCAGATTATTTCTTTTTATCAATGTAATCTATTTATTAATACTGTAAACAAAAACAATTCATCCTAAATACGTAAAATAGAAGTTTACCACTATGCACTCGTTGGGTAATCCTGCAGCTTCTGGATAGTATCCTGTGATTTTAATGTTGTTGTTTACATTAGCAAGCCTGACCTCATCATACTTCTTCTGCTGCATCATCAAAGTTTCTTTGAACATGTACCTAATCAATGAAGGAAGGAAGAAAGAATTGAGAGCACAAATTCAGAACAATCAGAATGTTGCAGGACTTGGAAAATATATAACATTCTTAATTTGCTATCTATATATATATACATGTTAATTAACTAATTACCGATGAGAATCCACCAACGCTGCAATCAAGCTTCTGAAGCAAAGAACGCGTCGTTTCTGGCAAAATAACATACCAAACAGAATGGAAAATGTTGGCTAAACAGAGGTTAGAAATATATAATAAACCTTTCAGTACGTATGCCCATTCCTCTGAGGAGGAGGTATTGGTAGTAAGAGCAATCCGATTTAGATCTTTCTTACGTGACTGCACCACCGTACCTGACATTCCAATCTGAAAAAAGAAAAACAAATAAATGAGATTTATGTTGTTAGAATTCACACCAAATAATCAGGAATATAATACCTGTAGCTTGAGAATGCTAATTGTGTCACGGTGCTGCCGGATGAGAAAAAACGCCACTAAAACCGCAAAGAAAAAACTCGGCGAACCGGCTATGTCGGCTAGGCTGGTCCTTTCCTTAATTACAGAAGAATGCTTGGGTGATCCATGCTTACAACAGCAAAGATAAGGAGAAGAACCGGAATAGGAATCCAAATCCGAAGAATAATTGGAACTAGATGATGAGAAGCTAGATCCTCCCATGGCTCCTCCAGAATAAGCAAAAGCCAGATGATGATGGGGGCTCCACGTCGAGGAGACTATTACTAGTAACAAGCCAAAAGCTGCAGTGGTGCTTACGGCCACCGCTCCTTGTTTCATACCATTGACGACACTGCAAACGAAGTCGGAGAAGAGGGAATAATAATAATCACTTTTGGAGATGCTCATCCTCGATCGATTTCGTACTTGGCTGATGATCATCATGAGTGATACTAACCGCAGCAGAATCATCATCAATAACTAAACTAGGATTGCTCAAGACAAAGGTTTTGGTCTTGTGCTTGAAAAGGATCCTTGCGTCTTGTATAGAGTAATATGGATTCATAATTACAAGACAACCATATTGAATTCTTTGGTGGCTAAAACTACAGGATCTAATTAACATGCCTGTAGTTAAGCCATGGGAGCTGTGCGATGGAAAAGAGGCGCGCTGGTTCCGTGCTACTGGGTTGGGCAATTTCAGTGCCGCTGCAACTCCAAGCATGTTAAGCGCAATTTCCCGTCAAAAAAATAGGGTTTTGGTTAATGAAGAAGAGTTCGTGGGTTGCAGCCAATGGAAATGTAAAACCTCCACTAATGTAAATCTAAAATATTTCAGAGTACTTTGAGGTTCAGTGAATTATAAACTTTTATCCCTTAAGTTTTTTACCCCCACCTTTAGTCTTAGTTTTTTTTATATATATTTACAATTATTTAAACATTTGACCGTTTTCGATAATAAATTATCGGGTCTTTCTATTAAAATTATAGTCAATATATGTTGATGCGTTAGCATATAAGTATTTGTAATGTCGGTAAAACATGTAATAATAATATATATTTTGTTTTTTTTCTTAAATCTAGATTATTGTCATTTTATCTCCAATTTATCAATTTTGTTGCTCTCTAGGAGTTAAGGTGGTTTGCAAGGGTGACTAGAACTTTGAATTCTTGCTTTGGGGTAAGAACTTCCCGATCGTTATTCTCATGGAGATCTGAGGTCTCTCCACATTATATTTCCATCTGGGTTATTGACAGCTACCAACCCCCGCTCTATCTCTTATGAGTCATCAGAGATGTTAAAATGGTAATGAAGATGTTATATTAAATAGATCATGATAATATCTTCGCCTAATTAGTCAAAATGAATCATCTTGTCATCGAATTAACATTACAAATTTTAGTCAATAATTAGTGAGGACCAAAATTGGAAGTTAAAAACCTTACAGATGAAATGAAAGTGTCTATTAAACCTCAAAAACCCTAAAATATTTTTCCCTTTTATAAGACACTGGCTTCCGACACTGCGCTTTTGTTTGAGCCCATTAAAAGCCCAAAACTACCCATCGTACTTTTCACTTCCTTTTACTTCAATGTCGTTACTCGTGCTAAGAAGTCCAGTCCAGTTCCACGCACCCTATGTGGGTCCCACAGATGTATTTTAGTAACTTAAACTGATAGCCGTCAGATGTGTGGCTAGATCCGCACACACCGTTCAAATTTCAAAACCCCCGACCGTTAGAGAAGCGCTGATTTAGTCTTTTTAGTTTTTCTTTTCCCTCTTTTTTTAAAAACGAGAAAAAGTAAAGAACAAAACAAAAAGTTAACCAATCCAACATGAAGCTTTAGGTTTCAAAAGTGAAAAAAAAAACAAGCTGCCACAATTTCCATGGACTCCTAAGATTACCACAAAAAAAAAAAAAAAACTCATAGTTGTCTCTCTCAAGCGTTGTTCTTTTGGATCCCAATCCAAAAGCTGCAACCAAAGAAATCAGCACCTCCCTACTGAAAAAGAGAGAGACCATGATAAGGCGCCATGGCTGGGAACGACCACTTCACCCTTTGCAGGTCAGTCTATCATCTCAAAATTTCAGCTTCGGTGTTTGTAAAGTGTCGAATGCTTAAAATTGTCAATACCCATATGCTTCAATCCTTAAAGTTTTGAACTTTGAGTCATATGGTGTTTGCATTTGTTGAGTTGCAGATGGTGGGAATGGCTGTTTACAGTTTCCTTCTTGTTGTTTTCTATACATTTCTGGGGATTTTTCTTGGAAACAGAGTTGCTGAAATCACGGTCACCACAATCTATTCGGCTGTGGTAATGTTAACTAGAGATTAAATTTATATGCCATTTGTTTGCAAAATTTATGCAATCTGCAAGCTAAAACTGGAAAAAAATTGTTTGTTTTTTTTTCAGGCAATTTCAGTGATGTTACTATTTATTAGGTGCACTGCCATCAACCCAACTGATAAGACCAGTTTTAGAAAGAAAAAGAAAGCTAAATCCAAAGGGTTTACCAAGCTTAATTATGGGTTTATATTAAGTCAAGTAGTTATAAGGTTTTTTAGAAGGCTTGAGAGGAAGATTCTCAAGACTTTTATAAGGAGAAAGTATCTGGATCCGATGAAGACCAATGCTCAAATGGAGCCATTGCTCCCATTTCCTTTTGTCATGAAGGATGATGGTGCAGCTATTCCTGATCCTAGAGATGATGACCTCTCTTATTGCTCCCTTTGTGATTTTGAGGTTGGACACACTTTCATAAATTTGCACAATCCTTTGTCTAGTCCTCGCGGTCTGAAATCCCGAGGTTGATGATGGATCTTTGTTACATTAAATAATTATAAATTCTAGCGTTACTTAGTTTAATGTTTGGCTTAGGTGAAGAAGCACAGCAAGCATTGCAGGACCTGCAACCGGTGTGTTGAGGGGTTCGATCACCACTGTAGAGTAAGAGAGCCTTCCGATTGTCTTCTGCGGCTTCCTTTACATTTAACTTAAGCAATTTCATCCAAATTTACTTAAAATTTCATTGTTTGTGATCCAGTGGTTGAACAACTGCGTTGGCAAAAGGAATTACACGACATTCATTCTTCTAATGACATTCGTCTTGCTAATGGTCAGTAACAATGTACGTTATCTTTCGGTTGATTGATTCGTTTGATGTGAGTTTGCTTACCTTTGCCCACCCATTACTTGCACAGTTAATCATAGAAGGAGGAACAGCCGTTGCTGTATTCGTCAGGTGCTTTGCAGATAAGAATGGAATAGAGAGGGAGTTAGAGAGGAAGCTGTATGTTGAGTTCCCAAGTGAGGTTCTTGCCACAATCTCAGTAAGTGGTTCCATTACACATTTTTTGGGAACGCTAAATCGTCTCTAGCTAAGCCACAGGCCAAAACTTACTGGTTTCAACTTGACATTGCGACAGATTCTGTTAGTATTAATGACAGCTTATAGCTCAGCGGCCATGGGACAACTTTTCTTCTTTCATGTGGTTCTCATACGCAAGGTATGGTTTCAAAGATAAATCAGAATGTAATTTGTGTTTGGTTAGTTAGGGTTATAGAGAGCACTTCAGGACTAGGAAACAATATGGACTGAAAGAGCATAAATTTGATCATTTCCATGCACCCACTTTGTTTAACATGGCAACGGCGGTACCCATCCTATCCGGTGGGTTCCGGTTCTGTCCCTTTTCATTAAAAACAGCAACTTTTGGCACTAGGAAATTGCAGGCACAGAAACCTATTGTTAGGAATAAAACGAACAGCATGCGTATAGGACAAGGCTTAAATAGCACTACAACTACATTAAGAATAGTCTATTTCCACTCTTTTCATGTGTATGTTCCACTGAGTGTATGTTATTTCATTTACTTCTGTCAGCTGAGGTGAAAGGGTTACTTCAGACTTATGATAAATGGTAGAACTGAAGGATTTTAATCTTCAGCCCTGAAGTTTAGGTTTTGAAACGCATTGAAACATTTTATTTGTGAGCAATTGCTTCTAATGCTGTCATATCCATGGATTCTTCGGTATAAGATTGATCTATTATTTGCTGCAGGGAATGAGAACATATGACTATATCCTGGCTATGAAAGAGGAGAACCAATCAATGGAAATAGACCCTTTTGATATTTCAGATTCAGACTTTTCGTCAGATTCGGATTATGATTCACCCAAAAAGTCAAGATTTGTTTCAAGTTTTATCTGCGGGGGACACAAAGGAGATAAGGTATTAAATCTTAGGCACCCCTCCTAGTTTTCCTCTTTGATCAGTACACCAACCCCGTTCACTTCTTTTCAGGACCCAGCAAAGCTCTCCATAAGAATTGATAAGGAACCTGAGCCTTCTAACTTAACCAAGAAACAAGGTTTTCATGTCAGCATCAATCCATGGAAATTGATAACTTTAAGCAGAGACAAAGCTCTACTAGCAGCTGAGAAGGCTAGAGAGAGGCTTTTGAAACAGGAGACAGAAGAGCTGCAAGGTTCCCTAAGGCCACTGCCATTGGAAACAAAACGAGGACCATTGGCGGAGCCAGAAAAGAATACGACCAACATGGAGACAAGTTTGAGACCTCTAATATCCGTAGGGAGAGTCCCTGCATCACCAGGAAGATTTTCAAGTCCAAGAAGGAGGTTTTCTGGTTCTCCAACTATATTTTCTGGTATTGTGCCATCACCGAAGAGCAAATACAGAAGCAGTTTTGACCTGAAGCTGACAGAAGTTTCCAGGGAGCTAGAAACCTACATTTCAAAGCAAGTTCTATGTTCTGTAATGAAGAAGGATGCATGTGAGGCATCCCCAAGATAAAAGATTGTGTGCAATGTGCATCTTAAAGGAATTCTCAGCCTTTGAGAAAAAAATTCATTGATTGATTGACAGTAAAAAATTTCATGAAAATTTAAATTATGCTGTCATCATTACTGCATATATATGAAGTAGACCAGAATTCAGAGTTCTTTCCATTGAAATAGTACAATTTCCTGTCCTGTCAACAGTAATTCTGGTCTTCCGTAAGAACTTTGCTATTTTGAATACTTAAATGCATGGGCTCCAACCGAAAAAGGTACATAAATCTTGATGTTCTTCTTTTTGCGTACCTGGAAATAGAACTGGAGAAACAAATATGTTTTTACAATCCTGAAATTTCAACAATTACACGCTCATGCACGAACACACGGGAGAAGACGTTTCATGTGCTTTCAGGAAATATATCAAATATATACCAAAATGAAACGAAATTCAACCCCAAAAATGTGAGCTGGATTGATAATGAAAAAGCTCATTCTATTTCCACTTTCGATAAATCACCCAATTATTGTTACTGCACACAAAGTTACAGGAAAAATCATTTCTCAATACTATCTCACAAGTCGACAAGCACAAATCAGGAGCACCACTCAACTTTCGTGTCAGCCGATCATTTCCTCTGCAAGACAATGTGCAGTTGTGTTGAGAAATGGCAAGAATCAAATTCTGAATTCACAAAGGAAGGTGAGTTGGCTACCAAACAAATGCTATTTTTTTTTTCCGTAAATTTACCAAGACTGAAACCAACCACCTCTGCCTGGATTACTTGAACTTTGCGAGTGACTCGATAAACGGTAACAATCAGGATGATAGTCATGGAAGATCTTTTCCCTGAGAGGCTCACAAGGTTCTGGGGAAACCATGTCAGAATATCCCTGGATATAGGAACAGTTCCATGGAGACTTGGACTTTGTGTTGAGGGTGATGTTTAACAGGCAAATGTCAAGAAAGGTGTCCCCTTCTATTCCCTGTAGGATGCCTGCATACTTGATGTTGTCTCCAGTGACATCTTCAATGGTAATCCCTTCTATTAAAGGGAGAGCCAATGGATCGTAATAGTCATCTGGGTGCTCTCCATACTGACCAGTGAATCGAATAGCCATCTTGACATCAGTCAAGGTCATATTTGATACATGAACATTTCTCACATACCCACCCCTTCCTGGAGACGTCTTGATCCTAATACCAGTGCTTGAATTGTAGAATCTGAGATCTTCAGCACGAACTTCTGATACCCCACCTGACATCTCACTTCCAATTGCAATCCCTGCACTTGATTGTGTTTGTCCAACCAGCCGGCGAATAGTTATGTTACGGCTGGGGCGACCATACGATATGCCATACTCATCCCACCCACTTTTGATGGAAATGAGATCATCACCAGTGCTGATGAAACAATCCTCAATGCAAACATCATCGGAAGAATCTGAAAGCATTTAAGAGATGTATATGAAGAAGTATTTATAGACAAACAGAACATGGCTAGATGATGCAAAAACTAAGATTGCTCTTTTTGTCGAGAAATGTTCCTTGCTCAAATATCCAAGCAAAGAATTGTAGCTTCAATGAAAATAATGCGCAAAAAAGAAAAAAAAGGTGAAACTTAATCAGCAAAAACATGCTATTTTGACCAGAGGCAAGGCTAACATTTTCTTTTTTCCTTTTCAATCTGGCACCTTTGCTATAGTGTTAATTGTTAATGAATTACATTGGAAGAGTTTTCAACCCCGAAAAGAAGTGTACCTGGATCAATTCCATCTGTGTTTGGTGAATCAAGAGGAGCAAGGATTGTGACATTCTGGACCATAACTTGGCTGTTCATCCATAAAAACAGTCTCAACTCTCCCCCTAAGTCATAAATACTTCACTTTTGCTAAGTTTTATATGGAAATTTAAATGGCTTAGCCCAACATGCAAGGAAAGAATGTAATATAATCCCATTATGTGGGAACAAACCTGCAGTAAACAGGGTGGATTGTCCAGAATGGTGAGTTTAAGAATGTCACGTTTGAGATGATTACCCCAGTTGTGTTTATCAACTCAACCAGATGGGGACGGGTATAGTTCAGGGTTTCGTTCCGGAACCAGTCCCACCAGATGCTGCCTTGACCATCAATACTACCATTATCACCTGCATGGACAAGAAAGTGACATTAGGAAATATATATATACCTATGTAGCCATGGAAAATGAATCTTTATCAATATTTCTACCTGTTATGATGACATCTGTCAAATTGCGACCGTAAATGAGGCTTCGGTACCTTTGACCAGGCAACTCCCTCCCTCGACCATAAGATGGTAGAGGGTCAATGACTGGCCAATCATCAGGGTTCTGAAATTTTCATGTTTAAGTTATTTACAAACACAAACCCCAGATTATCAAAACCGAAGGGACTGGGACACGAGTGCTCAGATTGACTAGTCTAGCGATAACTCATGAACAAACACAAACCACCCATCTTCTTTGCATAAATTTCAAAAGAAGGAGCTTTTACGACTAATTTATCAAAACAATAGGTTTGTTTAATCCCATTCTACAATACTAATTAAAAATAAGTATGCACCACATGCAATTAAAACCAATTCTAGCATATCTTGTAAACTTATATCTGTTGCAATGCAAGCAGGGACTTACAGTTGATCCCAGAATCACTGCATCCTTATCCAAGGACAGTGTCAGATGACTGATGAGATCGAAGCTTCCTGTCAACCACCGGCCAGCTGGGACAAAGAGCTTAGCACCTCCCTTGTCGGTAAATGAATTGAGATAGAAGATGGCATTCTGAAAGGCTTTGGTATTGAGAGTGACCCCATCTCCAACTGCTCCAAATTCAGTAATAGTGACACTGTGAGGTCGACGAATCTCCCCTGAATTTGCCCATTCACATTGTGAGCTGCTCCCATCAATGAACAATGCAAGTAACAGAAGTGCATGCACTAACTGAAAGTAACCCAAAAGAATACCAAAAAACAATTAACAAGAATATAAGATCTGATTGCTCACAAAAATATAAACATGATAATATAAGATCTGAATTGAAAAAAAAAAATCCATTTTTCTTGCTTTACTTTGGACACATATCTGTATAATTATGACAACCTTAATCATTTTACAAACCCAGAAGCTACCCAAGGAAACAGAACACAGACAGAGAGACAAGGCAAGTAAAGAGCAATGCACATGGATGCTTTGGATGTTTAGGACCATAACCCAATGCATACATAAGAACTCATACATGTGATGCCATACAGCTTAGTCATGAACTGGAAAGCTAACTAACTGAGCCACATTCTGCCAAAAAGATACTAAACCAAGGTGAGCAACAGTACAGACCCAAAAGAGAGTACACATACAGGCAACTCAAAATATCAGTCAAATTGTACTGAAAGAGAATGACCATTTTCCTCAATCAGATACCAAGAAATTTCCCCCTTTTTTTAACAGATCACTTTCTGAGAATTTGTGCCAGCATCAAGCCGAATCACATTCACATTTTCTTGAAAGCCTGGCCTTATTGAAAACACCCTAGCCATGAAAATCAAAGGAAAAAACAAGGGAGAGCAAGAACTTACAGTAAAAGATCCCCTCATATGACTTGAGATCTGCTGTTTCAATCGTCAAGCGAAAGCAGCAGCACCAGCTTAACCGGTGAGCTTCCTTAGTAAGTACCAAACAAATCAAAGAAATTGATTTCCCTCAGAATAGAAAAAGAGAGAGTGTGAGTGTGAGGTAGATAAAAGGGGGAAAAGGGTAAGGGGATCTTGATGATCAAGATCTCTCTGCTCCCCTAAGCAAGCAAGAGAAGCAGCAAATGTTGTAGTGAGTGTGATTACAGATAATAGGACATTGAAAGGAAACCACCAACACCAACCAATGAACAAAAGAAAAGAAGAAGAAAGGAAAGATGGAAAATTTAATAATTGACAACGACCGTTGCTGCTACCCAAAAATCAAGCAGTGTAGGGCCCTCTTGTTCGTTCCTTCACCTGGTACTCCATTGGCATTTACCCCTCTGTCTCTCTCTCTACACTTGCTCGCTCGCTCGCTCGCTCCTCTTACATGAACAGAAGAAATGGAAGGTGCCCAAAAAGAGGAGAAGCAAAATACACTCGATGAAATCGAAGAAATCGAAGTTGGGTTTGGATTGGTGTGTATTAAAGTTTCAATCTTTTATGGGCCAAAAGAGTTTTAATTCGAAGAGGGTTACTGTGTTTTAAGCAGAGAGGGATTAAAAAGTTGAGTTGGGTTGGGATTGTAATTTCAATTTTGGTACCTGTTGCATGGGATTGGGATATGAGGCAAGGGAAGCGCGAGTCGCTCCATCTCTCCTCTGTTTCTCTCTGTTTTCTCTGTATCAAATGTGTCGTCTCATGTGACAATCTTTCAGTTAAGGTTTTTTTCGGAATCTGCAATTAATTAAGAAAAGAACTGACTGACCTGTTGTTATGTTATTACACGTCTGTCAATAACAAAACCCAAACATAAAAAAAATCATCATCATCATCACCCTCATCTCGTTCCTGTTCATCTTCTTCTCGTCAATGTTTATGTATGCCAAACAGAAATCTTGGGAAATTATAACGGTTTTTGTTATTAAATGAAATGAAATTTTATTATAGTAACTGTCCCTTGAAAAGTATTAACTTTGACTAAGGATGTCTATTGATTTTCTTGATTCTTTTAGTACCGTAAAGACACTCTTCTATTGATTATTTTCAGGGGCAAAAATGCTTCATCAATATTTTTATTTTTTTTGGATACTAAAATAATTACTCCGAGCTCATTGTTAGAAAAGTTCACATCTGTTATATATTTCGAGAAATTAACCCAGTTACAGATGAGTTGGCTAATTTCGTTTTCATTTATAACCATTTTTTTCTATATTAATACTCCACTTAATATTGTGCATATTTTAAACGATAATAAGATTGAATCTTTTTAGAATGTAAGCGTTTAGCTTTTAACTCTTCTATAAAAAAGAAAAAAGAAAAAAGAAAAAAAAGCAGGGCCAATTTTGTAGTCCATTTATATGAATTTGATACCACAAACTAATTTGCTTAAAATCATAATAACCAGCTGCAACTCTTCACTCGCCCACTTTTTCCCACTTCTTCTTGTAACCAATATTCCCCCCTTAATTATAACACTTTAAAATTATGAAGGTGATAATTATTTTAAAATTAATTAAAAAAACTAAAACCACTTGCATTTTTTTAAAAATTGATTATAATATTAATTATTACTACAGTATAATAGATCGGATTCACAATTTACCTTATAAATAGAGCATGCACTAATCAACTATGTTACAACTTCGTGTACAAAACCACTTGTATTTTAAAACAAAGGTATTACTTGGCAGGGAAAGAAGATTAATTGAAAAACAAGGTATATCAAATCGCTCAAATTCTATGCAGCAGCACATAATCTTGTACTAATATTTATTTAGTTCACTAAGTAGTACTACATAAATTCGAATTAAAACCATCTCATCCTACCTTTTTGGTTTAAAATTATATACTTTAATTCGAACTCACACCTAATCATTTCTTTAAATTATCATTGATGAATTTGCCTATTAATTTACTTTTGAAATTACTACTGTTTTTTTTTCCCTCTCTTGTCAATTCATTGTATAAATAGTTGCACCGTACAATCACTTTTTTGCTGTTTTTGTTTTTTTTATCCTGTTTCCATGTGTGGTGGAACCGTGGAGGTGGTGGTATATGTAGCTGGAAGGAGGAAACAGAGATGGACAATAACTAAGCTATATCCATGAACATATAATTAAAATCCACCTATTACATTGTCACATCAAATAACTTTACAGAGCAACGGTACTTCCTACGAAATAAAGAGTAAAATCTCGAGTTTGAATAACTTTTTTTTTATTGTCAAATAGTATATAATTCCATTGATGATAAAAAGAATAACTCCTCCTTACAGTGGATAATGTCAATTAAGTCAATCTAACGTAGAATAATCAAAGTAAGGTTTTCTTAGCCATAACAAAAGCTAACCAATTCAATTTTGATCATTTTTAATAATAAAAAGAATACAAAATATAAGAATCATATTTTTTTTACTTCCGTTAATAGCGCAAATGTTGCATCTTCATTTTTATCGTCGGTTGAACTCTAATAATTTTGTTCTATGTTTGTAGGATTTCATTTATTGCACACATATCACTAACTAGAACACAAAAGAACACCGCAAAAGAATTAAACCTCACAAAAAAAAAATTATATATATATATACCTCACAAAAAAAAGATCATATTTCACACAAAAAAAACATTAACATACAAACGAATATAGAATTGTAAATCTAAATCGATTCACAATACTATTTTATTAAAAAACATTAATGACATGCAGAGGGGAGGGGATACCAAATCATTTTAGCTTAGTAGCTTTAAGAGGTGGCTAGAGTTTTTTTCTCAGAGTTTAGAACCTTGTATACAATTCTTATCTATTAAAAAAACAGATTGTCATATGAGCCTGTGATGAGACCAGATATATACTACTTACAATCCCTATCTTTTTTCTAAAGTAAAAACATAAAAATTTAGTTTTCAAAAATTTCTATTTCAGCCTCTATATTTTTTAAACTTACAATTTTGACATTTTTTTGGCTAAAAAATAAAAATAAAAAAATAAAAATTGCCAAAAAAAAGAAAGAAATAATGTAATGGTAGATTTTAAGATAATAAAAGAGTCATTTTTTTTCTTTTTTTTAATAATCGGTCAATTTCTTCAATTTTCTTCAGTCATGTGAGCCTTATCATATATGTTACAATTTTTCTCAAATTATTATATCATTTTTTAATTTTTGAATTTTTATTTAAACCACTATAAAGATCAAAATTGCAACATTTAGAAAGTTGCAAATTGCACGTGAAGTTATAATTTAGCTAGTTAGTACATGTAGTTTTTATGACATAGGATCTCGTAGGTCATGGGTTCGATCCTTAAAATTGTAATGATAATTTATAGTATAATCATTTTTAAAAAAGAAGAGAAAACTACAATTTTTTGTTTCCATAAGCAATATCCTTTTAATTGAGACTAACTATCAGCCTTTAAAAAAAGGTGGATCTCCTAATATGATTTGTTCTGTTCTCAATATTCAAACTTAAAATCTTATAAAAAAAATCATATAAAGAAATAATGTATATAAGAAATATGAAAGACTTATAAATTTTATATATACCTTAATTATCCTATAAAAACACGACTCTCGTGTCCCATTATTAAGTCGGCGCCATGCGTTTCTCGGGTGAAGAAAATATTAGCACTATTTTCTTTAAATCAAAATTAAGGTATGGTTTATAAAAACGGGGTGATATTCTCGGGCCTAAATTATTATTCCCACATGCATGCATCTGGGAATTTATTATTATTATTATTTTATATTTTATGACATAATTTTTTTAGTAATGTGACCTCAAACATCATGGTATTGTTATTTAGGCCAAATTACTACTTTCCCCCCTTCTATATTACTCCCTCCGTCGTTGGTTAAATGTTTTTTACTATTTAGGCACGCATATTAAGGAGATCGGTTGACTCATTATTTGACTCAAAAATATTCCTTACTTTTTTTCGAATGTACGTTAATCCTTAATGTATGTCCGAGAAAAAATTCGAGACAAAATTATCTCAAATAGTGAGTCATCCGATCTTCTTAATATACGTGCCCAAATAGTAAAAGACGTTTAACCAAAGACGGAGGGAGTACAAAATTTACCTTTCTGCACAAATATAAATTTTAATACTTCTAGTTTTATAACTTCTTATAAAAAAAGTACAAAAACAACAACAATTATGAATGCGAGAATAACATCAATAACGAGAACAAGAAAAAACAGAAGTACTCTAATCCTTTAAAAAGAAGAAGGAGAAGAAGAAGCACTCTAGTCTAATGCCTGGCTTAAAGTCTCAAAAACATGACAGACAACAAACAACCCACAGAGAAAGGCAAAAGAGAGAGAAATTGCTGGGTTGCAGTTTACCAAAACAGCCCCTTAAAATGGCAATCACTGCCTGCAATTAAGACATTTTTGCAGTAAAGACCTTTTCTTCATCCCATCGAGTATTGCAACCCATATGAGAAAATTTGTCTAATCAGAAGGGGACAAACCTAGCTAGTCTGTACTAGGTAAAACAAAAAAAACATTGCAAAGAAGAAAAAAAAGGAGAGCAGGAATTAGAATCTGTCTAACAAAAAAGTTATTAAGGTTTCCAAGGTCAGGTATCCAATGCCCTCATCCTTATGTTAACTTACACGGTTCTTTTTTATATTTTAAGATCATTCGATGATCCGTATACGGTTGTTATTTATTTGTTTATCGATTTATGATATTTTTTTAAAATATGAGACTAATCTCGTTCAAATATTGCTTAAATTTAAAATTAAAAAAAAAATTATTTATTTTTACTCCAAGAAGATTTCTATTCAATCTCGCCCAACGTTGATATCATAATCATACCATCCACGCGTGCATATTATACTTTATATAACCAAAGTTCTAGTATTTGATAAAAAAAAGTTGGTCTGGATGAATTAATTAGTTTTCTGGGGAAAAATTAAGCAATAT
>NBIL01131723.1:0-11751 GCA_002752925.1 Viola pubescens var. scabriuscula | reverse complement strand
ATAGTTTGTATAAGAATGTCATTTGGCTTGGGAGTCTTTTCCTGGTGAGGAAATTCAGCATCCTGCTGATAGTTGTTTGGTGTGTTGAATTAGCACTTAAGATGTCGGAATATGCTTTACACCTAGCTAGTATGTTCATCTTGATCAATCGCGCTATTCACAAAAGAAAATGTTTAGGAGATTTTAGCTTTTGGCTTTGAGAGTTAGAGGGTGAGAACTGCAGTAAGGGTGAAGAAGAAAACTGTCGATGGAGCAAAATGAAATGATTAGCCTGGGTGATAATTGCTAGTTCCTTTGTTTTGAACTTGCATAATATCACAGCAACTCGCAGTAATTTTGCTAATTCTGCTGATTGATAAACTTGGTAATGTTTCTGAACAGAAGGAAAGAGATGTTATTATGTTTTCTGGTACTGCTTCTGATCAGAAGAAAAGGGAGAAAAAAATTAGGGACATTATATGAGTAAACCTCATGCCAAGTATAAGTGAGCTACTCAAAACCCAAGCCCAAGTTTTCACTTCTTAGTTAGAGCCCAATGTCTTTGGGTTAATGTAGGATCTACTGAAAGACCCACCAGCTTATGTAAAAATCTAATGCATTCTATTGTTGTTGAAGGTACATGCTGATCCTGATTTTAATAGCAATTATCATATAACTTGAGGTTTCCTTCAACTTTGTCCCTTTTGAAGATTTGTACTTTTTTTTTTTCTGACTGCTACTTTTGAAACATATTACTCTTTTTTTTTTTGGTCAAATTGAAACATATTACTGTAGTAGTCAAATTTACTTTCCTTTAGCTCCAGCTTCTTGTCCCGGTGGAACCTTACTGATTACATTAGAAATTTTGATACTTTGATTTAAAAGAAAACTGTGTTATTTCCTATAAGATATGGTAATACAATGTTCTGAGTAAGATCTTTTTTGTTCATGTATTATCAGTAAGATCAAGTAGCTAAATTTTGGATTGAATAAGATTTTGTCATCGTTAATTCCTTGATACTGAACTTCTCCTTTGTATAATAGCTCTGAAGAGCTCATTTCTGCTTGTCCAGAATGATGGAGAGGACCCTCTGGAAGTAAAGGTTACAATTGTAGATGTTAAAGTCACTTTACCATCGATGCAAATTAGCAAACACCAAGCCAAAAAGGTTCAGTCTCCGTTATTTGACATTTGAACTTTCTATTGCATTTAAGATGTGGAACATTTCTTGGCTGGTGAAACATTCTGACTAGCAATCTTTAAACTTGGGCAACCAAAGAAAACATTTTAGCTTGTAGATATATTGCCTTCTGGGTTTTTTTATGGGTTTAAACCTGATTTTAATTGGTGTAAAATTGTCTTCTCTGTTTTAGATCAATATGTCAGCCATTCTTGAAGGAAGTCCATCCATATTCCTAAATACAGGAAAAGAGAACTGTACAATTCCTTTGGGATCGCAAGATCGAGAGGGGAAAGTTTACAAGCAGTTTCTGGCTGACAGTTTCACCCATTTTACCCCCATATATGGAGTCTACTTCTTGTTTCTGATAGCGCTGATTGTTGGAGGGGCATGGGCATGCTGCAAGTTGGCGAAAAGTGATAGACACCTTGATGGAGTCCGATATCAAGAGATTGAAATGGAGCAGCAGCCAGGGTCCAAGTCAGTTAATAATAAGGTGGAAACAGTTGAAGGATGGGATGAAGATTGGGATGATGAATGGGGGGAAATAAAGGAAGTGAAATCATCTAATGGGAAGAAAACAGACGTTTCAGTAAATACAGGCAAAGATGAGTTGGGAAATGATTGGGAAGATTAAACCAAGTATAGATTTGATGCTCTTCCACTGTGAAGAAAAAACAAAACACACAAAAGGAAAGATACAAGAATTTTCAGGTGTAGAAAGTTAGAAACAATAGCAGTAGAATGAAGAAAAAGGATTTGAGTGTTGAATACTAGTAGTCTAGTAGAATCAGTTTTGATGTGAAACGAATGTGTTATGCTTGAAATTTATACTACCAGTTTACACTGTAACATTATTTTCAACTTTTTATGTTCTCTTCAGTAAGCTCATCTGTTCTTCATTGGCAGAATGTTATGTCATCATCTGCTGGTGGTGGAGAGTTAGGTACCAGATGAGCTAATACTTCCTCCCCTTTTGTTTTTACAATTCATGCCATTATTGAAAATCAGTTATTGCCAGATATTATGGCCACTGAGAATGTTTTTAGCAGAGTCATATTTTTCATTTGTATGCCTCTAAGAAACTATGCATTCTTAAGTAAGGTCTCGAGTTCGAATTTTGGGAATGAAACATACTATGCTAGGTGAATCATCTCCTTTCGCAAATCCGAGGGAGGGAAAATGCCCATTATGCACCTTCTGGCTCTGGATGTGCAGCTTATTCCAAACAGCTTAATGAGCCCATCTGCAGAGCAAAACATAAACTAAGGTATTAATCACTTTAGCACAGCTGTCTGGTTTCAGCTTTTTGTCTTGGCATCCTTGGTATTCACCAGAATTTTAAAAACAGATCCCTGTTCCTTTCTTGTCAGAAAAATCAATACTCAAAGCAACTAAACAGAGAGAAGTTGTTACCTGTTGCTATCTTATTAATATTTAGGAGCCAATTGATTGGTAAAAAAGTTGATAGAGAACAAAGGTTTACAGTTATCAAAATGCAGAATTTGGCCATTCTTGAAAATTACTTGACAGTGTTTCTTGATGCATGGTTTTTGAGTAGATTGCATCAAGAATCTTTAACCAGTTCTTGGGAGGATAGAGGAGAGGGTATCATTTCGCCTCTCAATAAAGCAAGCAAGAACTTTAAATTGATACAGTAGAAAAGAACAAGAAACCAACAGGGAAGAATGGAAGTGCATGTTATTTTATGCTAAAGTTATGACCTTTCTGCTCTTTTCATGTAAATCCATCTCTCAAGGATCAAAAGATTGCAGCTTTTTTAAATTTAGTGCTAAATCATACAAATTAAAGTGGAAAATTGGACCCTAATATTAAGGCCAATGTGCATCTTGGGTCTATATTAATCTATTAAAAACACAAATCTTTTTAATCATGGGATGATGACTAGGAGATTGACATAAAATGGGACAACATGTGTGACAGGCAGCTCCAACAATCCAAGTACAACAAAAGAAGTAGGTATATTATCAGTCTGTCACTTCCAGTAACCAATGCGGACTTGGATTGGATATTCCATGCTTGGACAAATAGCAAGATTATTAAGGACCCCATGTGCTGCTTGCTTCAAGCTTGATGATGACAATGTCACTATAAGGTTCTCTAGGGCCCAACACCCCACTTTTTTAATGACCTTATGGCTGACCTGCACTAAGAAGTAGGGCCAATTCAATCCTTGCACATGCCTGTTAAAATTACTTATAATATAACAACTTCAAGTACGATATTGAATATACTGACATCGGTTGTGACATCGGTTGTGAATCTTGTGATCAAATGGTAAAAAAAAATTATTTTTAATTCAATATTTTGATGTTAAATAGAGCATGTCATTCTAAAAGAGCAATTCCACTTCAAATCTCTCAATGTTCAGTTTTTTTGTTCGGAATGAACATAGAGGATACCCAGAAATCGGAGAACTTGAAAACAAAGGGTGCGGGTGCACTACATTAGTAAGAGTAAGGCATGACATTAAAGTTGAAGATTAGAATAATAGGGCAGAAAGGCAGAACCCATGTGAGATTAGCTGTGCTAAAATGTGATGACCCTATGAAACCTACTGGAGCCAAGGGTGGTGCAGACAAGTTTAAGAAGAAAAAAACAAAAATCAAATTTAAGAAAGTAGATTAGTAGCTAATATAGTTACTCTCAAGACATTGATTCCTAAACCCTAATATATAAAAAAAGGAAAGCTTCTATTCCGACAGCAACATGCTGAGTAATATTCTATTTCCCATGCCTTGACAAATATTTATATCCAAGAAATGAGCACTTTCTTTCTTTTTCCATTTTATTATATTCCAACCTTCCATTATTCAATTCTGCACTAAGATGCTTTTGCTTCAAAATTGGAGCTAAGAATCTTGGGAGCCTATAGGGTCTTAACTCACTTTTGACTTGCTAGAAAATTATTTTAATACAAGAATTTGAAAACAAAACACCAAAAGCACCGAGAACAAGAAAGACACAGTCAACTTTGTATTAAATGGCAATGCTGGTCCAAGAAAAACTCCCATAACCATAGCCAAGGCAAGCATTCATGAGACTACGTGTTTCCTAATGTTAATGGCTTTATGGCACTGACCACATTTGACTCAAAGTTTCAAACCCACCTTGGTTTGCATGCTACAATAAAGAGTCTTGGGAGTTAATCAAAGAGCAACAATAAGGTTTTTACATTTCACAAAATAACTAGGGTCAGAAATCAGTGCTCTTATCAGCTCATGTTCATCAACCAGATACAAAATGTAGAGTGGAAGAATAGTGGAAACTGGGCAGCAATATCCTAAATGGGTCCCTAATCGGAACCCGGTGAGAAGGAATCCGGTAACCTAAACTGTAACATCGAGAAGAAACCGAAACAAAGAAAGGAACAAATACAACAATGAGAAAAAAAGATTCCAACAATTGAATTTCTTCTCTTTGAACAATTTTGGAACGAACCGGATTCCTTTTCGCCGGACAACCCATAGTAAATCCCTTCTAAGTTCCTGGTATTCATATCTCCTGACCTTCTGAAGGGCATCTTATCAATTCCAATATATTAACAACCTCTCCCATGTCCGGCCGGTTTGATGGCACTTGTGAAGTGCAAATCAAACCCAATTTCATCACAGGAACTGCCTCCTCCGTCGGGAAATTCCCTTGGAGCCTTCCATCCACACACTCTTCTACTCTGCCTTCCTCCAATGCTCCTCTGACCATGTCACACAGCACAACCACATCATCTTCCATGTACTCAACAGGCCTCTTGCCGGTTACAATCTCTAGAATCAATACCCCAAACCCATACACATCACATTTCTCTGTTATCT
The DNA here is from genome assembly GCA_002752925.1 of Viola pubescens var. scabriuscula. Lineage (NCBI taxonomy): Eukaryota > Viridiplantae > Streptophyta > Magnoliopsida > Malpighiales > Violaceae > Viola > Viola pubescens. Next base: position 6,758 of record NBIL01131723.1, on the reverse strand, counting down.
TTACAGTTCTACAGGCAAACTCAGGTGCCATGTACCCTAGTGCACTTTGGATCTTGCTGCTTAAAACATAGCGATCTAGCATAGGCAGTAACCTTGCAAGGCCAAAGTCGCCAACTTTCGGCTCACCCGAGCTGTCAATGAGGACATTACTTGATTTTATGTTGTAATGGATGATGTTTGATTGGTGCAAATGAGCAAGGCTTTTTGCTGTCCCAAGAATAATGTTGAACCTCTCATTCCACGAAAGAAGATGCCCACCTGATCCTTCATGGAGATGCTTATACAAACTCCCACCAGAGACAAATTCAGATATGAGGAGCTGTAATGACGTAGTCCAGTAATAACCTTCTAGTTGCACAAGATTTGGGTGCCTAACTTTTCCCAATTTCTTAACTTCTCTTTCAAAGTCTTCTTGTGACTTGACGAGACTTGACACAGTAAGCTTCTTGATTGCAACCGGACGCCCATCTCGTAGAACAGTCCTGTAGACAGCTCCAAATCCACCACGTCCAAGTTCACAATCCTTGTTGAGTAGAGCATGGGCCCCAGTGCTGAAGTCGGGCTCACCTGAAAACATGACAAGCTTGCCAGAGTTGGCATCTGTAGTGGGAGAATTGCTAAAGTCATCACCGCCAGAAAACGTGAGGGCAGCAGCGGAGCGAGAGGTTGCAGACCGAACACGGAAATTGAGGACAGTGATGGCAATCACACCAATGACAATGAAAGCTGCTGCACCAATGGCAATTAGAGCAGATATGCTTAGGATGATTCTTTTGTGACCAAGGCTTTGGGGTAGTGAGCCAGGGGTGGAGTCGGAAGAAGTGTTTGGATTAAGAACAATGGGTTTTGGAAGGACTGCAGGACAAGACTTGTTGACAGCAGCACCACAAAGGGCTGGATTGCCAAAGACAGATGTAGGTGCTATGGTGTTAAAGAAACCACCGGCAGGAAGTTCCCCTTGCAAGTAGTTGTGAGAAATGTTGAAGGATACAAGGTTGGGAAGATTTCCCAACTGCTTCGGTATGCTGCCACTTAGGCTATTAAAAGATACATCAACATCTTGCAGGTTTGTTAGCTTCGCTAATGCTGCAGGTATTGGTCCTGTCAAGTTGTTTCGAGATAGGAACCTACATGACCAAATAAGAAAAAGAAACTGAGAGAGTGAAGAAGACGTAATACCATCTTCAACTAACATGGAAAATTCCTGAAAAACAAAGTAATACCAAAGCACCTGGACTTTTTCATATTTCAAAAGTTAGATGTCATGCATCAAACACATAACTTGGACATCATATTCTTCTAGTTTAAACAATATGGAAGCCAACATGTCAAGTCTAACAACTAACTTTAGAAGAAAAAAAAGAGGGGAGAGTCCAGACTATGCACCTTCCTCTGATAGTTTCAGGCTAAACAGCACAAATCAATCATTTGACAAGGGAAAATGGATAAATTACTACATTGGGACCCAAAACTCATCATTAAAATGGTAAAAAATTCAAATGCAACTGTAAACCAATAATTTCAATTTTCATGCATCAACCATGGTACTGCTATATAGTTAATGAAAAATTGAGAACTTAATAAGAGCAGGAATATAAGTTTCTAACTGCATGATACCAAAACTTGAATTTCATGATCTTATCCAGCTTCGGCATATGAAAATGAAGGAGGTATAAGAAAGCAAAAAATAAGAACAGAACAAAAGAACAATAAATAAAAAAGGAAAGACTGCAAAGAAGGCTTACAGTGTTGTAAGTAAAGAGAGGTTCCCAACTGAACTAGGAATTTGCCCAGACAAGGAATTCCTCTCCAGTCTTAATTCCTTCAAAGAAAAAGCCCCTCCAATTTCTGGAGGAATGCTGTCATTTAGCTTGTTTGCACTCAAATCAAGACTGCTCAGTCCCCTCAAATCTCCTAAAGTTGCTGGCACCAGACCCACAAGAGAGTTCCTGGATAGATTCAAGTACTGCAGGGTACTTAGAACCCCAATAGAAGAAGAAATTCGGCCAGAAAACTCATTGCGTGATAAATCCAAAACTTGGAGCTTTGATTCTAAGTTGAAACTCCCACTAAGCTTATTCTCCGCATGCAAAACCTTCTCCAGGCCCGAGCCAAAAATCCAAGTTGGAAGTTCCCCACTCATCAAATTTTGGCTAACATCCAAAGCCAAGAGATTTCCACATTTGGCCATAGACTCTGGTAAGCCCCCACTCAAACCATTTGCAGACAGATTCAACACCTTCAAAGACTCCAGATTCCCAATCGAACTAGGAACCTGACCTGAAAGTCTATTCCTGGAAAGATCCAAAGTTTCAAGGTGTTTCATTTCTCCAATCCAGTTCGGAACCTCACCAGTCAAGACATTATTCCACAAACTCAAATCATTGCACAAGCTAAGCTTCTGCATTGTCTCTGGAATGGATCCAGAAAACAAATTCTTACTAAAATCAATAGACCTCAACAACAAACAGCTTCCTATTCCGCTTGGAATCTCACCATCAAATTTGTTTGTACTTAAGTTAATAGTTCTCAAATTATTCAAAACATCCATTCCTTTAGGAATTCCACCCTCTAACAAATTATCAGACAAATCAAGTGACCTTAGCCCATTCAATCCCCAAATCCCAAGAGGCAAGACCCCAGAAAACTGATTAGAACTCAAGTTTATAGAAGCAAGAGTAGAGCATAAGCTTAAGGAGCTCGGAATACTCCCTGAAAACTTGTTTTTAGCTAAGGAAATGGACCTCAAAGACCCACATTCCTTAAAGAAATCATCAGCAACCACTCCAGATAAGCTATTCTCGCTCAAATCAATGATTCTAATGCTCGGAAGGCGAGTAAGATTGGGGTTAATAGTACCGGTGAAGTTGTTTCTTGATAATGAGAGCTTGTGGAGGTCCTGGAGCTTGAAGAGGCCGCGACCGATCCGACCAGAAAGAGAGAATCCATCAAGATTGAGCTCAGTGACCCGGTTGGATCTTGGGTTGCATTTGACACCATTCCAGTTGCAAGCAGTCTCATCATCTTGGTTCCAAGATGAAAGCTTCCCCAATGGATCTTGGAGGTCTGCTTTGAACACAATTAGGCCCAACACATCGTCGTTTAGAGAAGGATTTAGAGATCTCACACATTCTGAAGCTAAAACCAACAATGCCAACAAGCTTATTACAGCCACCCTTGTTCCTCTAAACATTGCAAGCATTATAACGTTAACGCCTCTCAATAACCTAAGACAACACAAGAAAAAACCCTATAAACCCATTTTTAAAAATTAGCTAAAAATGACAAAAAAGAAGATGGACTTAGAAATGGGATATTTTTTGTTCTTTCCTTAACGGCTAGATATGGTCCAAAGAGACAAGTAGAGAAGAGAAAGAAGAGACTTAAAAGAACCAAGAAAAAAGCTGCATTGGGCAAAAACGAAGCTTTACTGACTGAAAAATGCTAAATGATAAACTGTTGAAGAATGCTTTGTTTAGCTAAGACAAAACCCACAAGAACCCAGTACATAAAAACGGACCTTTAAGCTCAAATTTCACTTAAAAGAAGAACCTTCAGAGAGAAAACACTTGGAACAAGAGTAGCTTCAAGCATATCAAAACCTCACCGAAGACTCCACCGGTTCACCGGAGACCGGCAACAAACTCGCCGGAAAAGAAAAGTGGAGAGGTAAGAGGAAAAGATAGTGGAGATGGGTTGAAATGGTGGGATTTTGCTTGCTTTAATGATGTTTGAGCTGTGAACAGAAAACTGTAAGAGAGAGAGAGAGAGAGAGAGAGAGAGAGAGAGAGAGAGANGAGAGGGAGAGAGAAGGGGGGACAGGGTGGTGTAATAAAGTTTGGTGCTTTTACTAACGGGAAAAGAGAGAAGGAAGGGAAGGAAAGGAAACGAAGGAAACGAAGGAAACGAAATGGAGCAATTAGGTAGGTGGGGGCTATTTATGAGGTTATTGAAACGTGGCATGATCTGTTACGTGGATAGGTTTCTTACGTGGCAGTACACGTGGTCGCTGTCCATCATGTACTCCTACAATAAACATGGATTGGGCCACGACAACAACTACCTTAATTGGGTGACCTGGATTTGTTTGTCTCGTGTTTACATTAATTGTTCGCACTTCGCTACTATTTTTTTTCGATAATGTTATTAGTAATAATTACAATGACAAGAAATAATAATAGGAAATTTTATAGTAATACCCGACTTTTAATTCATTTTTATAATAATTAAAGTATTAATTAATTATTATTTTTGCTATGTTTCTAATCAATGGTTCTCAATCTCTTTATTAATTACGCTAAATTAATACTAATTTTGATTTCTCGATACGCTGTAAATAATAAAAATGTCATTTTATTATGAACAAGTAAAAGTGCTGAGGACATCATTTCTTTTAGGACGAGAAGTACTAAAATAAGACCATCAATAAAAAGAAAAACAAATGGCAATTTAGAGTATTTTCGTAGTTCTATCAATTTTAATTAAAATTAGAAGTCGTTAAATAATAATTTTGAATATATTAAGTTTTACTAAAATACTTATTAAATGTTGTGATACTAAAATATAACTTTACAATCCAAAAGTAAAAGAAAAAAGAAAAAAAATATTTCACGTCAAATCGGTTCAAACTTCAAACTTCAAACTTCAAATTTATAATTTAGTCAATTCAACTACTTAATTTTTCTAATTTAGATAATTTTATTTGTCAAAAAATACAATCAAATTGCTTTGATGAATAAAAGTTTCTAGGAGATTGACAAATAGGTTTGATCTTAAGAACTATTTTTGATATATATAAATGAATATAATTATTAATAAAGGAAATTATACTGTGTGTTCTGCTTTAAGTAAAAGAGTTTAAACTTATCTACTCAGAGCTATACAAGCATTAGTGAATATTCCAAGTTGTACATAATCTTTGGAGCTCGACGTTGCCTAAAGCCATGGGTGCTTTCTAACTCTTGGAAATTCTGATTTTCACACTGTTAACTATCTGCTCTGGTTGGTCCGCGACCCTTAGATGCCGAAGGCGTCCTTGAGGTGATCTCATAGTTCCTGCTGGGCACAATAGTGGATAAAGCTCTTCTTTTGTTCTCATGAGTAATTTTGTTCTTTTGTTCTTGATATATATATACGGAAAAGGGAAGAAAAACATCTTTTTTTGTAAAAACTATTGCGCTCATTCCAATTCAGCATGTCAATCTCCCATTACTTTCTGGATATCACACAAGTACAGAACCTACTCCCATATTTTCTTTGTGGTAAAAAAAGCGATCGTTCCTTGATTTCGTCTCTTGATTACAAAAAAAACACAAAGAGTGTCTATTTGGTTTTTGAGAATATAATTGTGAGCCCACATAACCCAAAGCGAACTTGAATTTAGGAAGAGCTTCCAGATAAATTGCAGACTGTAAGCTGAGTTCCAACACTGTAAGTCTTTGATGTCAGTACTACTTTCTTGTTTTGGTTTACACAGATCAAGACTTTGAGAATTATGATTGTTTATCATTTGCGTCCTAATTGTACTTGTGTATTTCGACTATTTTCCCTTTGTTGTAGATTTGGAGGGTTGTATTCTCAATTGTAGTAATATCAGGAGACTACAAAGTAAAATAAAACGTTATGGTATTTGTGATTTATTTTACAACAATAATAGAAAGAGATATGTTCGTTTCTAACTCGAGTTTTAAACAAAAATACTCCAGGGAGAAAAAGACAAGAATGTAACTGTAGAGTAATAAAAAGCCGAAGAGTAAGTTGAAATAAAGAGATGGGTCCATTTACAGGGATAGGTAGCTAAGAAAATGAAAGCAAAAGCAAAAACAAAAACAAGAATAAATGAAAGGCACTTCTGGTAATTAATAAAGGAAAGGTGTCGTGCAGCAGCAGCAGACTGCAGAATAAATAAATGGCAGAGAGGACGAAGAGGTGGTGCAGTTATGCGCTGCGATGCTGCTGCTGAGCAATATGAGAGGAACTCAACCTTTTACTTTTCTCACTTTTTTCTTAAATTCCATTGTTCAATTTGGGTCCCTCTCCTTTCTTTCTTTCCTTCTCCTATCCACCTCAGGAATCATGTTGCAATCAAGAGTAGTAAACTCAAAATTAGTGCGCCAAAAAGAGTAGCATTAAAGTTGGATTTTTAATCATTTGTGTTCAATTAATTTTAGTTTTAAATGTTTGATCATTCTATAATTGTTAATGATTTTATAAATGAAACCTATAATAATATTGATTTTTTACGGTAATTTTAAGGTAAATACATACGGACTAAAAAAAAATCTATCAATTTTTTAGGATAAAATTAGGGGTAAAATTGATAGAAGAGTAATGTAAAAATGACAACAATCTCAGTGCAGTTTATTATCAAAAAAAATAGAATAGCATGATTGTAGCAAAACAAAGAACAAGAAAACAGAAAGTGTGGGCATGTTCATGAAAAGCCCATTAGAGAGCATTATGTTTTTGTGTTGTTGTGGGTTGATATCGAAACCCGTGAAAGAATCGAGGCCTTATCTAATGTCTGCATATGAAAGAAAGAGCATTGTCTTATCAGAGTATACACACTAACACTACTACTCGGAAATAGCTTTTGACTCCACTCCATTTCATATCTTTGGAGTTTCTGTATGGACGGACAATTGGACATGGCATCTTCTTCACTCTCCTTTCTTTACATTCCTCAAGAAGAACGGTACTTTTAGAAGAACTAAAACTTCAATTAAAATAGACTCTTTGAAATGAAATTGAAATGAAAA
>NBIL01131705.1:0-11601 GCA_002752925.1 Viola pubescens var. scabriuscula | reverse complement strand
TCGAATCCTTCTAATCTATGGGTGCTACTGGGGCTGGGCCTTGCTGGGATTCTGTTGGTATCCAGAAAGCTGAGGAAAGCGATCAGAGAAGACTTTGGGGCTTTCATACAGAAGCTTGAGCTGCTACCTCCGCCTCAACCAGCTCCTCCTAAAGCTCCCCACCCCCTCACTTCCCTCACTTTCGCCGTCTCCGACCTGTAAGTGTTCCTTACTCCTTCTTTATGCACTTTCATCTTTCATTCTCTAGTAATTGTTTGTAAAGATTATACCTTTATGGGAGAGAATTTTAGGCTGTATGTTTAGAGTGTTGTTCTGTGTTGCTACTCCAACTGTATGTCTCTTTGTTACTAGTTCAATAATCTTTATTCGAGAAAAGGCAACGGTTTATTTCATTTAGAATACATCATTCTTACATGTCATGGAACTGTGATTTTCTTATTAGTTAAACAGACCATAATGAACCATTCTAAATTATGAGCACTATCATACAAAACATGCATGGCAATGGATAAGAATATGTTATGAAGAGCTGCTCTTGATGTTTGAAAAATCTTGGATTTCTACGCTTCCATAATTGTCTGTAACACTCTAAACTAAGAAGTTTCTGAACCTGGTATTTATTATGAAATGATCAGATATGGCCTCAGAATTCATACTGATATTATTCTTCGTAAATTGTTGCAATTGCTTATCAATTCCTTTCTTCTTTTTAAATTCTATGTTCAAATTTTATTTCTATATGGCCACTAATTGAAACACCTCATTCCATTTATCAGATTTGACATTGAAGGATACGTGACTGGATTTGGCCATCCAGATTGGGCGAGGACCCATGAGGCAGCTTCACAAACATCTCCCGTGGTTTCATCTCTTGTTGATGGAGGTGCCACTTGCATTGGAAAAACTGTTGTTGATGAACTAGCTTATAGGTATCAATATTGCTGTTTTCAGATTCCGGCAGAGTGCGTCTCTATGCTTTCTTCTATTTACCAGATGATTGTTGCTTTTGTCATGCTTCCAGTATCAATGGAGAAAACAAACATTATGGTACGCCCACGAATCCTGAAGTTCCTGCACGAGTACCAGGTGGATCTTCCAGTGGTGCCGCTGTGGCTGTAGCTGCTAATCTTGTTGACTTCTCTATGGGTGAGCTGCTAAATCATCTTGGCTAGATCAGCACTAACTGCTTGTGTTTGCTTCTCTTTAACTCTCTCTCTTCTGCCTTTGTTTCTGTCTCTGTATCTTAAGTGATTTTGAGTGCTAAATTTGTCATAGAAAATTTAAGCATAGGGTAACTAGGATTCACAAGCCATCATGGAGTTTGAAGTTTAAGATTTGCTATCATGTAAACCTGCCCTCCTGCTTTATTTGTCGATGTCACTCCACAAAAGTGCTGCTTTTAGGAGGGGTTGGCTCCCTTAGATTATGGTTTGTTCATTTTCGCGCTGTGGGCTGGCCTTCTTTTAGTCTTATACTAGTTCTTTGGAGGAGGAGAAATATCCATAGTAGAAATGGTAGGTGGCAGGGTTGAGTTGCTTAATACAAAGCTGACCAGCTATATCTCTACCTCATGGTTGTGATATATATTTTTATTTGACAGCTGTTGAAGTCTTTCTGAGTAGCACATGAAAAATGCCTGTTAGTAACCTTGTTAGCTTATTTTATTGTTGTTTAATTTATTGATCAGTTTTTGCGAAGCATAGAGCATGGATTTGATTCAAGTATTTTGTGCAGGTGTGGATGGTGTTGGTGGTGTTAGAATACCTGCTGGATACTGTGGTGTTTTGGGATTTCGGCCCTCATATGGTGCTGTTTCTCACCTGGGAATTTTACCTGTTTCAGCTAGTCTTGACACTGTTGGTACGTATAAGCCACACTCTGTTTAGGTACTTGCAGCTGCTCGTATTCCTTAGTGGATTAGGAAATGATTTCACCTGGTTCCATCCTCGCATATGGTAGCGATTAAGACTTAATTATTAAAGGCGCTTATAATTAACTGTCCTATATTGTGTATGTATGAGTCTTTTCTGGTTCAGTCCTGGGAATTTCGTTGAGTCAAAGTGAAAAGATGTAATAGTATGAACCGTCCTGTATTTGGGATGAGCACTGCTGCAGAATTAGTTCCTCCGGGATGGTTAAGAAAAAAGATGAAACCCTTTTCTGTCTTTTGGCCTTATATCTATGATCAGTGAGAGAATAATCTGAATTCCCTTTTGTAGGAAGTCTAGGTTTTCTATTCCTTTTTTCTTATATTTAGGTTTCATTTTCATACATGGTCATGCACACAATTCAAGTTACTTGTGAATTTCTAGAGCTGATGGATACAATTCCATAGATGCATTGTTATTCAAAGAGGAAAACTTCAAGTTAAGCGTGCTTCTGGATCTGAACACTTTCATGTAGTGGACAAATCTTAAGGTTTTTATTACCAGTTTTATGATATGATATATTCCAAAACTATGGTTTTTTGTGGCCCATCAGGGTTGGGAATCATGTTAGGAGATTAATTACCAACACTAAAAAAGCATTGTAGTTACTATGTTTTTTATTGGTGATTTTGGGATTAGTGACTTCACTAATAGTACTGGTGAAGGATACATGGAGATGGAGCTGTGGAGAGAGAAGGTTAAAAAGAGAAAAAAAGGGGAACAATGCATAATATTGGTTGAGTTATGGAGATAGACAGGCTTGAAGATGTAAGAATCTCTTTTTTTTCTTCAAATAGAAAAAAATGGTCTAATATAGGTTCAGGTGATGGGTTAATTTAGTCCTAAAAAAATGGCCAGAAAGCTAACCTTCTAATAAAGGGCATGGGTTAGGGAACTCCCCCTTTGATTCTTCATCCTGTGTTTGATCTAAGCTTAAGGGTTGGACATTGAGATACCAGTTGTCAATTTTGGCCTTTCTGTCCAGTTGTTGTTGTTCAACTGTTAGCTTGTATATTTATTTATGATGCTACTGATATGTTATGGAGCATCTTATTAGTTCTCACTTTGATGGATCTCTCATCAGGTTGGTTTGCTAAGGATCCCAATGTTCTTTGTCGTGTTGGTCATGTTCTCCTGCAACTTCCTATTGGAGGTCAACGTAGTCCTAGGCAAGTTATAATGGCGGATGATTGTTTTCAACAACTAAAGATTCCTACTGACAGAATCGCTCAGGTGGTGATTAGGTCCACTGAGAAGCTCTTTGGAAGTATGTTCCTCTCCTATATGCTTCTTGACCTTGAGTATTTTTTTCCCCTCTTGAAAATCATTGTTGCTGTTTCTTTATGTGTGTATAAAATTTTTCTTACATATTGTGTGTTTCTCTAATTGCATGTCATGAATCTTCTCCAGGACAAGTGTTGAAGCATGAAATTCTTGAAGAGTATCTATATTCTAAAGTTCCAAGCTTGAAAGACTTCTATTCAAAGAAAATGAATGGTGAAACAAAAACTTCCACGATGAGGTTACTCGCAAATCTTATGCAGCTTCTTCATAGGTAATCTCTCATGCGAGTCTGTTAACCACTATTTACCCCATTTATCTCTTATGTTACAGTGATGCTTTTCAACTGCTTCTCATTGCATTGTTGCAGAACTTCTATTTTTATTTTCCTTTTGTTTTTGGTGGGAAATTTTATTATTCTTTCCTTGGGGTTTATCTTCTTAAGGGTCTGGTTTAGGAGTTTCAGGGCTGTAGGTGCATGTATGATTAGCAAGGAATTTCAATTACCAAAACCTTGATCCCTGCTCATTGAGCAAGTTTGAGGAAACCTGGTAAAAAAAAGTTGGGCCAGTTTATTCTAGCCAGACCAAAGACTCCACATTTCAGAACTTAACTCATGCAAACTAACTTACTTCTCGCAGGCTGTTTAGTTTTTGTGGAAGACAGTTTATGTTAATAGTTTCATTTTAAGCTATAGTGAACTCATTGGACCTTGCTTAGAAAACTTCCATGCCTTTTAAAAAACATCAGTACATTGACCCTTGCTTCTGCTCACGAGCTCTATTTGATGCAAGATTTTAAATGTTGATCATTTTAGGCGTACTTGTCCTCGAGACAAATTACTGAGGTGAGCCTAGCAGGTTCTCCTCCCCTGCTCCCCTTTCTTGTCTTTGGGTTAGATGTGACTAAACTGAAAGCATCACATTGTTCATTTCCTTGAACACTGTTGTAAGGGTGATGCGCTGACTATTATCACTACCAACATTTTATCATGTCTTAAAGGGTTTTAGAGTTTGTAACAATTGTTGAAGAAAGGGTGTAAAGCTGCTAGAATGGCTAGAATTCTAGAAGTATTAATATGTAAAGATTTTGTGCTAAAATTGACCAAATTTTGTAAAGTAGATTATAGCAGTCTAATTCATGCGACGTGAACTTGTGTATCGTGGTGAATTGATTGTTGAGGGACACGTAGAGGTAGAACATGCTGTGTTGGTTGTGAATTTTAATTTCTTTTAACATAGGTGTCTTATGATACCTTGAGTCTAAAGGCACTTATAGGTAGTGAAATTTATCCTTATCCTAATAAGGTAGAATGGCATCATTTTGGACTAAAAGATATATTAAGAATAACGTCAGAAAGGCCTAATGAGGGTCCATCAGCTGTCTTTTGTTCATTTATTCGGAGTGGTAAGAACTTTTATCCTCTTTGATGTTAAGGTGGGAAAGCAGGGATAATTTTGGACGGACCTCTCGTTCGACTTTGCCTAGCATACTTGTTCTTCATGCTCTCACAATCTCCATACTGATATTCCTTGGTCTTGCAATTTAAATTGTGGTTGTTGCATGTCCATCCCTTTAGGAACACCACAAAAGTTTGATTAGTTAGTTTTGTTGCTTTCTTTATTTGCTAGATTTCTTTGAATGATGTGTTATTTGAGAGTTGTTTCCTGGACATGTTTGACAGATATGAGTTCAGACAAACTCACGGGGAATGGATTAAGACTGAAACACCAATTCTTGATCCTGCTATATCAACCCAGATAAATGACGTACTCGAGGTGTCAGATGCCGAGATCGAAATATGCAGAACTATCAGAAAGGAAATGCGTTCAGCTATCAACATCCTTTTGAAGGTAGGTCTTTGGTTCTACTGTGTACTTTTTGTTTAGCATGAAAGTATCTGATTGTTGTTCACTAATAATATCAAAAAGTAATGGAAATGATATGCCTTATCAAAACCCGAAACAAAGTATTTTGTTAAACCTGGCGGTGATTTTAATTGGCTGATTATGGAGTTCCATTCAAAGAGTAAGGTGATCACTTCGGTTTCAGTTAAGTGTCAGGCATTGGTTTTCTTGAGGGCTAGAAAGTGGAAAAGCTGAAATAAGAAATATGGAATTGGAAGGGGAAAGGATTTAAGATAAATATGAAAGAATGTCTTTCATAAAAAAAGATAGGAAAGAATGTCCCTTTGTTTGGCATTATGTATGACACCTTATCATGTTTTCTGCATGCCATGCTCTATTATTCTCTCTGCCCCAAAGACATTGGCGTAGCCTTATTCTTTTTCTGTTCAGGTTTAAAAAAATATATAATTATGTTAGCTGCCAACTTATTCCCCTTCCCCCGCGCGCGCGCGCACACACACCCACCCTTCAAAATAACCTCAAAAAGTTGGCATGGGCTTTATAAGGTAGCTTGATAGAAGCACATTGTAGAAACTAAATACCTAATTAGACACAATTTAGGACAGATAAACAATTAAAACTCACAATAATAGTTGGAGAGGGGACTTTCTATATTCAAGAGAGTGAGCAGAGAATAATGTGTTTAGACTGCATGACATTAACTTTGACACCTTGGTTATTCTTTCAGTAGTCATCATATTGAACCTATAAAACTGGTACCTTTAGGCCTCGAATGTCATCATCTTAACACTATCTATTTATATGCCACTTTTAGGACTGTTCATCGGTTTTCCGAAACCGAAACCGAAATCCGAAGTTTGGATTTCGGTTAACCAAACTTCCTGAAAGTGCTAACCGAAACCGAACCGAAATTCCGAAATTGAAATTATTTCGGTTCGGAAGCTTGGAAAAACCTTCCGAACTTCCAAAATTTCAAAACTTTTTTTTTTTTAATTTCATGAAAAAAGAAGAAAAAACATATCTGGAATAATCCATAATTAAACAATGCAATTGATTTTGCATCAACAATCCATAATTAAACATCAGTAAATCCATAATTATGGATCACAATTTCACAACATCAGTAAATCCATAATTAAACAAACAGCAGCAGCATCAAATTCAAAGTCATCATCTTCAACACCAAACACAAGAACAAGAAAAAGATTAAATCCTCAGGTTTAATTACGAATGGTGATAGAAAAATGTAACACAACACTTGCAATAAAAGTATGAAAAAACAAATCATCCAGAAATTAAATCCAAAACAAAATCAAGCAACAAGAACTACATGTAAATCAAATCAAATCAAATAGCATCAGTCACTTCAATAGAGTTGACGGCAGAAAACATTAAATCAAACAAAACATGAAAACAATTCCATTTACATGAAAACCCAACAGTTGAGATGTAAAGGTAAACAATCTAATGCAAACAACGAAAATGATATCATCAAGGAGATCACAGCATACATTAGAAATCCTCAGCTTCTCTACCCTTCTCTCCAGTCTTTCCCTCCGGCGGAGGCTCCAATCTTGACTCCTACCTCCGATTGTCCTCCGTCGCTGACACCTCATTCGACTGTTTCTCCTTCCGATGAGCGCCTCTCTTCCACAATTCCGAAAACAGCCATGCTCTTTACTTTATTTTAGATCTAAATCTAGATATGGATCTAGATCAGAATTGAAAAATCAAAGGTTAGGGTTTTGGTGTTGGGCGGAGGAGATTAGGGATTTGGGTGGTTTGATTAAACAAGAGGGAGAGAACGAGAGAGGATGAGAGAGGAGAGGGAAAGTTCGAGAGAATGAGAGAGGATGAGAGAAAGTTCGGAGGCGGTGGGTGATGGTGGAGGAGGAGGTGGTGGGTGGTGGAGGAGGAGCAGATCGACTGAGCGAGCGAGAGGGTCTGAGGGAGAGAAGAATCGTTTCTGAGATTGAGAGTGAGGGAATGACAAAACTTAGGTTATTTCGGTTAACCGAACTTTTGCGTACCAATATCCGAAACCGAACTGTAGTAAAGTACGGTATTCCGAAACCGAGAAAACCGAAACCGAAATTCCGAAACCGAACAAACGAAATTCCGGTTTTGGAATTTCGGTTATTCGGTTGTGGCTAACCGATGGGCAGCCCTAGCCACTTTGCTCTTCTTTTCCTGTTTTCGGTTGCTGGAGTTCTTTTACCTTGTCATTCCTCAGAAGGCCATTTGCCTTCAAAAACTTGTGTCAACTGTCTTCGTACACATCGTAGCCAACTTATTCTGTTGTATTTCATTCATTTTGTAAGTGCTGTGACTTTGGACCTAAACAGCCATATATATTGCCATTCATTTTTGTAGAAAGATACATCTGCTGTGAAGTGCATGGATTCATTTATCATGTTTACATTGTTTATTTGACTTGGAGCTAGTCAAAGCCTCTTTTATAGTCTTATTCATTTCTTTTTTCAGGGTAAAATAATTATGTTATAATATTCTAGATTCTTTTTTAGTTATCATTGCTGTGTTTTACTGGAGCAGTTTATTTGTTGGCTGTATAGCAATATTATTAATAGTCTGTTAGGTAGGAGTTCTCAGACTTTTTCATAAAACAAATTCTGTTAATGTTCTCTTCTTTGAGCTAAATGTATTTTCCTGAATTTTTTGTGTTCAGCCTGTTTATTGTGCTTCCATTCCACCTTTTTATATAAAATTTACAAGTTTGAATATGCATTACTTTGAGCTAAAATTTACAAGTTCTCTCCTTTGAGGCAAATGTATTACACTGATTGTTCTTGTTATTACTTTTTGTGTCTAGGATGATGGAATTTTGGTGATCCCTACAACTGCGTATCTTCCTCCAAAACTTGGTGGCAAAGAGATGTTATCAGATGATTACCAGACCAGTTCGTTTAGTCTATTGAGTATTGCTAGCCTGTCTGGTTGCTGTCAGGTGAAGTGCTCTCTCTTGCTCACACATAATTGGTGATGTTAGAACATTGTTTGCCCAGCCTGTGATATTCAATGCTCAGATAAATCACAGGTTGGGGATATCTATCAAAGTTTGTATTGTTAATTCTGATTTCCTTGATGTTTTAGGTCACCATACCACTAGGACAGTATGATAAGTGTCCTGTTTCGGTGTCCTTAATAGCCAGGCATGGAGGTGATCGCTTTTTGCTGGAGACTCTGCAATCCATGCACAAGTCTTTGCAAGAGCAGGTTGAAACATATGCAAAGTCCAAATTATCACATAATGTGGATAGCAAGGAAACTTCTGCTGAGATGTCTAAAGAAAAGGTAACCTATCCTCTCTTTTTCCGGCTTGGTTGTTGTTTGCTTTTGGATCGTTGATTTTTTTTTTCCTTTTTTTGGGGACAGCCCCATATTTGGCCCTTGGTCATCTCAAATTCTCTTTTTTTTGGATGAGCTGATAATGCATAGAAAATTGAAGAGGGTATAAAATGAGTGGCAGTGGTCCCAACGTGTAACCTATCCTACCTCATCAGCTAAAGCATAATAATCGCGAAAATAGGCCTAATCTAAACAATCCTAAGACCTAAACAACACCCAATACAAAGAGAGCCCTAACTATTAGAAAAGTACAACAACAGACACAAGGAGACAGTAAGAACTTCATGTCGATTTTTTAAATCTATTGTCATTTTGTATTTTCTTTCCATGCAGATTTTAGCTGTAATTGGCTCTTCGCAGTTAAATAAAACTTGAAAAAACATTGAAGAAAGGTGTATAATAGAGCATTACAAGTTAGTCGCAGAAACCAAAATAAGCCAATGAGAAAGATTGGCACATTTATCCAAGCTTTAGGTTAGTTTTAGAAATTTGATCTGCCTCCCATTAATATGGTGATGTTTCTTTCAGCTAATTTTGGATGTGCTAGTTGAAGTGTCGGTTCTCATGGTCTAGGAACTGTCATTTGGAGGTTTTTAGGCTGTCTTGGTTTTGTGAGAAGCTGTTGGCTTTATTAATTGCATGATGCACTGTTTACTGATGTGGTGTGCTAGAAGTTAAGTCTGTACTATGACTAAACTTCTCAGAATTTCTGTTTTTTTTTTTTCTTTCTACTAATTCTTGTCTTAGGGTAATCAAGCATTTAAAGATAAGC
Organism: Viola pubescens var. scabriuscula; assembly: GCA_002752925.1. Lineage (NCBI taxonomy): Eukaryota > Viridiplantae > Streptophyta > Magnoliopsida > Malpighiales > Violaceae > Viola > Viola pubescens. The sequence continues at coordinate 2,386 of NBIL01131705.1, read as the reverse complement.
AGTGGCAGAAGGCTATTAGCTATTATACAGAAGCTATCAAGCTTAATGGCAAGAATGCAACATATTACAGTAATAGAGCTGCTGCATATCTAGAACTGGGAAGGTATTGTCATATTCTTGAACAATGATATTGGGTGATGTCCATTTGCACATGCCTGACATTTTTCCTTTTGCCTTATAGTTTCCTGCAAGCTGAAGCGGACTGTACCAAAGCTATAAGCCTTGATAAAAAGGTGATATAGTTGTCATACTATTATTTGATAATAATATTTGCCGTTGGTTGCAACTCTTATTTTCTTTAGTGACTGTTTCACATTTTTAGTGTTTTTCCTTTCCTTTTATCTTTTTGGATGACCTGATAAATTTATTAACCAAAAGAAGATGCATGTCGGATAGGGGAGGGTCATGAGGGAAGACTATTTTCATCCTCAGACAGGGAAATCGCCTTGGAATACTATAAATATCAAGAAAAATACAGTAGGCTGACTACAATGGCCAAAAACAGAACAACACACTAGACTCAACACATGCTACAATGTCCAAACAAACTCAGTCTAAAACTATTTCTTGAAAAGTTAATAATTATTTGTTCAATTAATATTCTTAAATTTACACTACCTCTTAGTTGCTTGCTTGCTTGCACATGATTATTGAATAAAATAATTTGCTTTCTAAGGGTATGATGTGAAACTCAATGGCCCAGTAGCAGGGGTTGTAATTATACAAATTATGCAACAAAGTGGCAACAGTGATCTCTGTTTGCTATCCACTTATATTTATGTGGACTCGGGACCTGGTTACAATTAGGTGGAACATGGTAAGTTCCAACCTGGAAGTTGGTGTGCCACAGTGTAGGCTGTTACTAACGAATTTTTGTGTACATTATAGTCACATTGAGTTAATGACTTCTCCAGTATTTGTACTCGACTTTTTATGTTAATTTCCTACTTGTACATCAGTTTGTATTAATTTACTACTGGTATATTAGTTTGTATTAACTTAATACATGTAGACGCTAGTTTGTCTTAGTTTGGTACTTTTTACATACGTGTCAAAAATTTATTCGTCCATCCAAGACTCAAGTGTTGATTTTTGTTCAGCCATGTGTTAATTTCAAGGTTGCATTTATTTTTCTCACTATGTTCTTTGCTTTGTAATCCTGTTTCTGTTTCCCATTTTCTTCCAGAATGTGAAGTCCTACTTGCGTAGAGGTACAGCAAGAGAGATGATTGGCGACTATAAAGATGCAATTGAAGGTGAGTTTAGCACAGTGGTTATATTTGCTACTGGCTTGCTAAGTTGGTTTTGGTTCTCCTTTAAATATATTGAACGCTAGTTGGCTTTCCTCTGGAAAGGTAATGTATTCCATCCATTGGAAAACAAAATGGCAAATGAAGTAAATGAACGAATAAATGAGATGGTCCTAGTTAAGGATGTAAATTTTGCTTTGTCTATTGTTTGAGGCTATGGAGAGAATTTGAACCTGTTTTCATCTGGGGTGCCGTCATTATTAGACAAATGATACCTTTCTTTCTGCAGATTTTAGATATGCTCTGGTGCTTGAGCCAACTAACAAAAGAGCGGCCATTTCTGCTGAAAGATTACGGAAACTTTTTCAGTAAGCTATGCAAAAGCATGTTTCCGGGGAGTTAGCTGAGCTGTCTTGATAGAGAAAAAGCTTTGGTGATATCATTACCGTGGAGTAAATTAGAAATTTACAAGCAAGAGATCCCTGGGTTTGTTCTCTGCCATCAGAAACTCCTTTAGAAGGTTCAGGGAAACCAAGAAAACTTGTTCCTTTCAACCATTCTATTAGAGGGACTGAACTAGGTTACAGTTTGTAAGTATGGTCCAATTTTGTTTGCATCAGTTTTCATCAGAGGTTTTAATTCCTGCTTAACATCTTTTCTTTAGTCTACTTTTCTTTTGATTTATTATATTTGTTACTATTATTTTTGGGTTTGGATTTCCTCATCTTCAATTTTCCTCCATTTCCTTCGAGTGACTTGTTAGATGTGTCAGATTATCAAACCATCTCTCCATCTCCGTCATTTCTTCTAAATGCGATTTAATTGCCCTAGGATTTATTTAACGTTGGGTGTGAAATTAATATTTAACACGAGGAAAATGGAGGGATATTAAACTTGGGAGCTGCCGAAAGGAAGTCTCGGTTATTATAGCTGATGGAAAAGAAGCCTACATCCACATATTTGTTTTATAAGTGGATAGAAATTTAGCATGGATAAGTTTTTTCAATGCCCGCGCTTCGCTGGTTGTTACTTTTCTGTCTCGTCTAATATTTGTAAATTGAGGAGTGGATATTGACTATATATTGTTAACAGAACACATGCAGATGTAGATATATATAGTTTAGTGTATGCTCTTT
>NBIL01131704.1:0-18412 GCA_002752925.1 Viola pubescens var. scabriuscula | reverse complement strand
ACACAAATAAATAAATAAAACATGACATATATAAGTGTTTGGAAATTTGGAAGGGTAGATGTGCAAAATGATTGCCACACCACACAAATATGCAAAGACAGTTCCTTGCCACAACTACATGGTTATGGACATATACGAGGATTGCTATATAGATAGATATGGGATATTTTAATTGATATTTTATTATTAGCATAAAACCGAGATAGTCCAACGTGTACCACTCAGAAACTGCAATTTGATGGGCCATCCCCACGTTGTAGCCCTTTTCTTTCTTTACATTAATTTATTTATGAATATATATGAATTTCATAAATATATTACTCCGTATATATTATGTTAGGAACCGTACGTATTTGTCTTTTTTTTTTAATAAATATTTCTATTTATCATTTCAACTTTGTGTTTTTATTAAAGGAAAAAAGGGTTTTTGAGAGTTCCAATTAATTAAAAAACATTTGGTGATATATATGTATATAATTCGGTGGAAAATAAATTCTCTTATGTGAGTGTATTTGTTTTATGTACAGATATGGAATTAATTAATTAGGACAAAAGTGGTGAGGTGGTGGGGTGTTGGAGGGGGAGCTGGATTTTGTTTCTTCGGTTTTTGAAGCAGGGCATCCCCACACATCAATATCTTTCACTAGATGGTAGATACTTCTCTTCTCCACTGCCACTGCCACTGCCACGGCTATGCACCACCATTATCACTTCCATTTTCTTGGACTTCTCGAATGTTCTCGTTTTACCTTTATAAATAAGATACTGGTTTTGTTTAAATATCGTCATTTAAATTTACCAAAGCGATTTGAATCTAAGTTTATGGGTATTGCTTTGAGTATCGTCAATGATTAATGGCAAGTTTATGGATCCGCTTAAGTTTTCTTTTACGTTATAAAGCAAGGTGTGATTCGAATTTAAATTCGAATATTTAATTAGAATACAATGGAGGGAATAAAAAGCGGGGAGAATTGATGAGAAGTGAATTGGGAATAATGGATAACATATTTTTTCCATTGTCGGGCATGTTGGCAAGATAGTGAAAAGCGGAGACGGAGGAAAAGGTCTAAAAGTACGGCCCTTTGGCTTTGAACCACAACCACGTGACACTCTTCAAAAAAGGAAAATGTAATTTCCGATAATACCAAAGAATCCGTAACATCATTTGTAAATTTGCATCCAAACGGAATGTTTTAAATCAAAGAAACATATATGTAAATGCTCCTCAATAACCCTATATATTAATATTATATTATATATTTCATGTCTTTTATTTACTTCTTCTTCTTTTCTAGCATTAGATCAGTCGTGACAGAAAGCAGAATCTCCCTTTATAGTATTAGAGCTCAAATGCACCTAAAATCACTATACAAGGCTCTAACATAAGATTTTAAAAAGTTAACGTGAGTCTCAATAAGCTGTACATGTGACGTAAAAATAAAATACAATTTTTATTTTCATGAAAGCAAATTGATAGTGGAGATTATAGGCAGCCTAGTGTACACTTAATCTACGATGGAGTTGCGCGCATCAAAGTGTAGGAAACGGGGTACTTTTACAAAAGTTTACATGGAATTTTACCCCTTTTTTTCCATTTTTGGTAGTCAAGGTTGCTTTTGCCGTTTATGGAAGGAAGAACGAGAAAGTACGGCAGAAAATAAAATAAAAAATTATCATTTTTTTAACCATTTATCTCACACGCTTCAACAACAACCAAACCAACCCACACATACCAACCCTTTTTTTCTCAAATTCTCATGTCATGACGCCGAGAGAAGGTACATAATAAAAGTACTAATGAAAATTTTATTTCTTTCCAGAAATTAATGTAAAAACAAAATAGTATAATTTTATATTTACTTTTTGTATACAATAATTTAAAATCTAAAAATTTCATTTATCACCTCATCACGGATCGCAGATCACAGATCGAACTATATTCATCTACCAGTTGAGTTTTTTTTTTTTTGAAACTTCTATGTTATATAATTATTGGCACATATTAACTAGAATGAAAAAGTTAATTTTATATATATAATTCTTGTACGTACAATTTCTACATGGCTACATGAAGGAGGAGGAGGTAGCTAATTAGGGTAGTGGTAGTAGTAGCACTAGCAGCAGCAGCAGCAGCTAGGGTATGGAGTTAGAGGAAATAAGAATTGACAATATAAAAAGGTCTCTCCTCAAAAGTGGGGGGCAAAAATGGTGGAAATTGGAATTGGAGGAGTAGTCGTAGTAGTGAAACTCTGGCTAATTAATACACTGCTTGTGTTGTAGATATCAATAGTGGATCTGTTTCTTCTGAAGTTGACCTCTGATTAACCTCATCATCAATGCACAATATTATTGTCTCATTCTTCATCATCGATATCTTCTTGTTGCTATTAACTTCCTTAACTATAGAATTAGAATTATTTATGTCGTCTGGTTTTGAAGAGATTGGTAATATTGTTGTTGTTGGAGAAGAAGTTGTTGAACGTGTTAGCTCTCTTGCTCTCTGTACTTGAACCTCCCAATCTGTTGTTGAGAGCACATAAATCATGAGCAATGCGCATGTAGCTTGAGCAGCAAGCAACCCAACCCACAACCCAGCAAATCCAACATTGAACACAAAGCCCATCACAATCGCCACCGGCATCCCTACAAGATAGAAAGAACCCAAATTGATGTTCGCCCCAATGGTAGGCCTCGCGCTCCCTCTCAGGACCCCACACCCAGTTGTCTGAGGACAGTTCCCCAGCTCGCAGAGCCCAACGATAGGCAATGCCAGCGAGGTCAGTTCCAGAATCTCGCTATCGGAGGTGAATAATCTTCCCCATTGATTCCTCATTAGCGTGGTGAACAGCATCGCGAGTAGGCCTAAACCCACCGCGATGTTTAGAGAGACAATCATACAAATCCGCGCTCTGGCAGGGCGATTAGCCCCAAGTTCGTTCCCAACTCGAGTCGAGACACCCAGGCTTAAAGAAGATGGGAAGACATAGACTAAAGATGTGGTCTGGATCAAGATTCCCATGGAAGCAACTGTGGCTTTCGGGTTGACTAAAAGTCCGCACAACAATATCATGAATTCGTACCACCACCATTCTAAACAAACAGATATGCAAGTGGGCACCGCGAGGCTTAGCAAGCAAGACCATCCTTTGATACAATCGATGCTCGGAGCGACCCAGGAGTCCTTATAGACTCCGGAGAAGTAGACGAAGGAGGAGAGGAAGAGGAATAGGTTGAGGTTGGTCCAGACCATAGCGATTGCAACTCCAGCCACGCCTAGTTTGAAATGGAAGACGAGGAGGTAGTTGAGTGGGACGTGGAGTACGACGGAGATGGCGGAGGAGTAAGTTAAGGGCAATGTGATGTTCTGGGTGCGAAGATAGATGCGAAGCGGGTGGAGGAGGGAGAGGAAGAAGAGGTCAGGGATGGAGAAGAGGATGAAAGTTTGAGCGGTGGAGGAGATTTCTTGATCTTGGCCGGACCAGAGGAGGATTTGTTTCATGTTGAGCCAGAGGAAGGAGATGGGTATGGAAATGGAGAGGAGGAGGAGGACGGTTCTTTGAAGGGTTAGGCCGAGGAGTTTGAATTGTTTAGCGCCGTAAGCTTGGCCGCAGATGGGTTCCATTCCCATGGCTAAACCGGAGATGACGGAGTAGCCGGTGATGTTGGCGAAACCGATGGAGAGAGAGCCGCCGGCGAGCTCAAGCTCGCCGAGGTAGCCAAGGAAAAGCATGGAAATCATGGCTCTCGAGTATAGAATCAGACCGGTCATTGCGGTTGGGCCTGAGATCTTCCCTAAGGCCTTGATTTCTTCAACTACCTGTTGATAGATGATGATGAAATCAGGAGTCAGAAATTAATTAATTAATAGTTGTTATTTTATTTTTATTTTTTTTTAGGGAGAGAAAAGGAATAATATTAATTAAGTAGTGGGTTAATTAGGTTTGTGATGTGAAAGGAAAGATATGGGTTGTATTTATTTACTTAAAAAAGAAAAGAAAAGAAGGAATTACCTCAGATGGGGTTGGCCATCTGTGTAGTGGTTCTTGATCAGGAGTAGAAGTTGTGTAATTAAGATCCATGGTTTTGTTGGATTTAGTAGTGAAATGGGTTTTGAGATTGAGGATTGAGGATGGGGAAGATGGCTCTTTGTTACACATATCCAGCTCTTGCTAAGCTACAAGCTTTTCACTTCTTTTTTGTTGGTTTTTTTTCTGGGGGGGTTTGGTTGGTGGGATATAAAAGAAGGATTTTTGTTTTGAAAATAAACAAATTAATTAATAGATAGGTTTTGTTTGGAATTAGCCAGTGAAAGGTTTTTGTTTTGTTTTTTTTTTTTAAATTATCTTTGAAATGTGGATGCACAAATTGAAGAGGTAAGAAGGAGGTGGTGGGTATTTATATAGTTGAAGCCTGGTAAACGTGTCGATTTTGAAGAGAATGGTGTGAAAAAAAAGCGAAAAAGAAATGCTAAAAAGATCAAATGCTTGAGAGGAGAGGAGGAAAGGAATTGTATTTGTGGGGGCCAACCTCTTTGCTCTTTTGGGTTCTCTTTTGGTTTTTTGGATTTTATTCTCTCTCTGTATCTCTGTATCTCTCTATCTCAAGCTCTCAACTCTTATCATGTTCTTTAGTGTTAGAAAGAGAGAATGGAAACTAGCGGCAATAGCTAGAGGTCTTATCTTAACAAATTAAGGTGGTGGTGGTGAAATCTTGGGTTGGGTGGGTGATTTTGATTAGTGGGTTTATTTGTTTTTGACCGCCATACTTCGCCTTTAAGTTGTGTTCTTTGGTAAATATGATAGGAAGATCATGGGGGCGGGAATACTTTTGGCATCTAATTTTTGTTAATGCTAATCATGGATTAACTTTGAATTAAATCAAACTTTATGTTTAAGTCTTAGGTTTTAGTGGACAATGCTTTAAAATAAATTGCGCTTGAATTTCAAGGAAAACAACGGTATTGATTTAGGACTTACGATGACACTCAAAAATTTCATAATCTAGCCTTAAATTAACAGTAGATTTAAAATACTTATTAAGTTACCATTTGGGTCGGCCTTCGACTTTAATAGAAGACACCTCCTTATATTAATAAATAAATAAAATGTTGCTTGTTCTTGAATTGTATTTTTGCATGTGGAAGGGATAAAGAAGTTTATCTTTGGACTGCCAAGTGGAGTGGGATGGAGAAGCAAAATTCTTTGCTAGTTGTGAAGTGACAGGGGTATATATTTATTTATTTATTTTAAATTTTTGAAGTGAATTTTTTTTATTAAATATTATTTTAATGACAAAATATGGCTGCTATAGCTTTTGTGGTTGTGCAGAGAAATAGGTTCACCATGTTCTAAGGCAGGCAGTGGTGCATGCTCCATTCCATGTGGTAAAATAAAAAAGAAGCCCAATATCCAAAATCCAAAACATGATCTTTTATTTGTTGTCTGCAACCGCATTGAGGAGGAGCAGTAGCAGTAGCAGTAGCGCACCACCACAAAAAACACAAAAACATTGCCTTGATTCTTTGCCTCTTTTTTAGAGGTAACAAAACAAGCCCTAATGAGTTTATGTGAATTTCTGTGTCAAGGTCCCATCTGTTCTGGCCTCTTTCTTGAAAGACTTGTTTGTTTTGAGCAAAAGAAAAAGACATTTATGGTGATTATTGACAGACACATTGTTCTGTTGTGGTGTGATCGATAGAGGCAAATAAAATGGTAATAGTAGCTACTAGCTAGTAATGGTAGAATGGTGGTGGTGGTGGTTACAAAAACACTAACTTGTGGACTAGTTTCTCCTCCTCCACAAAGTGGAAAAAGATACACATGAACTGATGAGATTGTTAATTAAAAGATGCACACCAATCCTATCCAAAATCAATCCATTTTTTTTAGTTTAATTTCGCTTTTGGGTCCGCGAAACATAATTAATTAAGACATTGACAGTAACTACAAGTCTACAATGAAAGAGGTTAATTACTGCTGCTACTACATTAGTAGTAAAAAAAAGATTTCGCCCAAACTTTGATGCATCCTGCAGGGAATGGGTGTACTGGGTGGCCGGTTTAAGACATCAGGAATATGCTGGAAAAGAGGCTTAAAAAAGACTTGAATACATACCAATGGGTAGAGATCTTTTTTCTTTTCTTCTTTTTTTAATATACAAAAGGTAACGCGAACCCAAGTACCTACTACTGGTGGTACCTAAGAGAGCCGATAGATATGATCTGCCATACTACGGAACTAGGGGAACAAGATCATTCTTTGTTTGTAGCTAACTTGGGGTTCAACCAATTAATGAATGACAAAAAAAAGTGGGGTTTTTGGGAGAGGTTTAAGAGTGAACCAAAAAAAAAAAAGGTATCAAATCTATTGGATTTGGATATGTATTTTCACTTTTTATCTTGTGATCAAGATCAATAAATTAATGCTATACTATACTATACTTTACTGATGGTATTAATTATTAGTAGTAAATTAACTTATGATTTTAGTGGTGGAGGTGGTGGATATGTATATGTGTGGGGTGGTAGGTATTTTGGGTGTGGCATGAAAAAGGGACCACAAAGGTGGTATTGGTATTAATGGGGGATGACAGTACATGGAGGGAACCCGGCAGATGGTTGAAAGGGGACACTGAGTGACAATTACGTGCCCCAAGTGCATCCATTTAATTTCCCCCCCTTCTGTATTTTGATTTTGTATTGTATCCCTTTTCTCACAACACTCCTCAATCTGTCTCTCTGTAGGAAGGAAACCAACCCTTACCTTACTACTGCTGTGCTGCCTGCCTGTGTCTCTGCCTCTGCACAATGCCACAAAGAAAAGCAGTAGCAGTCTAGCAGATCAATCAGACCTCTACCATATTCATTCAATTCAATTCAACCATCATTCATCATTCATCACTTCACCTCACCGTCGTCTTCTTCAAACAAACAAACAACTTTATTTTCTGTTTTTTTACCGCATTCATTCTGATCTTGTCCTGATCAGCGGCTTCAGGCTTCAAGAAATCAGAGAGTGTTAGTAATTTGCAATTTGTTTCATTGCGTGCAACAATAAGATATTACTTCTCTGAAATCCATACCAACCCATGTCAGGTTCCATGTGTCTCCAGCTCAATAAGCTGCTGTAGATGAGAGGAACGTGTCGTGGGATGGAACCAGAGGACAAAAGAAACTTGGTGTAAGGATGGAAAAAAAAAACATGCACTCATAAGCTCTGAGGAAGAATTACAAGTAATAATAAAACCATTGGATGGAAAGAAGAAAAATGCCAAATCTCGAATTTAGCATCCTAATTCTCAAAATTGGGACTTTCACAAACATACAACATTCTTGATCCCATCCCACCCCACCCCACCAGATTGCTCTAGTTAGTTTACAGAAGAAATCGACAGGTTTAAAGTTTTTTAAATTCACATGCTGATGCCATGCCATCCTGTATACTGACATTGTCAATTAGAAATTCATTTCTTTTTTTCCTTTCTGAAAGACAAATTCATTTTTTACACCAAGTTGCTCATGTAGTTTTCAGAGTTCCGAAAGATTTTTCCGTTGATGGCATAATAAAAAAAGAGCCCAAAAAAAACTACTACTAAATGCAATACCAAACGCAAGTTTCAATGGGGGGAGAGAGAAGGATATGCAACAGCAACCAGGCCTTTCAGGATTTGACATTAATAAAAAGATTATACTCAGTCTAGAAACTCGAACAAATCCCATAGATTCCCATCCTACCTCTTCCTTTCTTTCCTGAAAACGCTTTGATATATGCTTTTATAATTTCCGAACTAAGTCCACTAATTAGACAGAATAAAAGGGGACACACACCATTACCATTACCAACACCATCATCTCGTTTCTACGCTAACCATACATGTCAACAATATGCTAATGATCAAGTATTTCAGCTGGATGTGACTTAACCTGATAGAGAGAAAAAATGCATTCCCTGCTATTTGCATCTCCCATCATAGTTACTGTATTATATTCCCTCATCTTGTTCTCCTTTTTTTCCACCAAAACAAAAACAATTTAAAGGTGGGCATGCACGCATTATACCGAGCATCTGAGTATAAGCAGAACAATCATACTGTGTCATGACCGTACTGGTTTCTTCATGAATCCTTCTGCTTCTGCAATGGATGCTTTGTTTAAGATCTTATGACAAAAATGATAAATTAGCTTCAACAGTTGGTGCAAAATACTAATATCTAGCAGAAAGCATTTCCTTGGGAGCATTCATAGCAAAACAGACTCTCATAGATACTGTAATAAAACTGCAGCAATAAACGCAAGAATTTATTCCAATGTTCAGACAACCAATAAAAATAAAAAAAGAAATGAATTCTCATCATAATGGATGGATACCTCCCATAAAAATCAATCAAGCTTTCTCACAAAGATAAACAACTTTTTTTGGAAAAAAGAAAAGGGCACAAAAGACATGTCTCCATCAGGGTTTCAATCAGCACAACTCACATACTAACTGTTGGCCACCAAGCACAATTCACCACGTTCAAATGGCAAATTCGGGTGCAAAATGCATGAGATTCCAAATGAACCATGCCTGGACCACCGCCCATGGCCAATCAACAACAAACTGATAATAATATTTCCCCATGGCCATGGGAATAATACCATTCACCAGCAACTTATCGTGGTTGGCCATGACGTAGTAGTCTTGGGGACACTCCATCATACAAAATGGGCCGATTCTCATTTGACGAGATTCTTCCCTCAATTTAGCTACCTTGTCTCACTCATCACCATACGTTGATAGATATGATTTCTCTGCTCTTCTTACTATGCGAACCAACGTTTTCGATACGCCTCAACAAAAATTTACCACACTCTCAAAGCTTCAAAACCTTCCATGGTAGGTCACATTTTCTACAAACTCATGCTTGTAATTTGCAAAATCAAAGAATTTTCTGCTCACATCATCTCAGATACTATGTACTGATGGTGATAAGCAATGGGAAGAAATTGCAACCAGCATTTATGATAGTTTGTTTCATAGAAGCAAAGCAATGAAGCAAAACTATGGGTAAGACGAACATCATGTATACAAAGAAATGCCTACACTAACCAATACAGAATCTACTTACAAGTTTGGGCTACCCAATGCCATTGTGTTATATATCACCATCTTTGGAAAAAAAAGGTACAATATGATACCTCATGGGAGGACTCTAGGCCTCTGTGCACCAGTTCGAGGAATGCCCAAGATAGCTATAGTTCCAGCAGCAAACGCTGCAAATGCTCCAACAGCAATGGCTGGGGAATTCCCTCCACCAAATAGCTGATCCCACGGTCCACTTCCAACGGAGACCACAACCTATTTTTAACACGAAGAGTTTCAGAGCATGTAACAGTCAAAAGGGAAGCAATGGCATAGTATCAAAATGCTCTACAGGATTTTCTTTCACTCCACACTAGGGAATTCAGTCGTGGATTTACTAAAGATAAAAATCATTTTAGCATAGTATGGGAAAAAAAAGACAGTTCGACAAGCAATTTTATGAATCGGAAGCATTTATCTCTGAAGGAGGACATTGTAGTATAGCGCATTCCTCACAGACGCAATATATATCTTGATAACCATTTTTATATCCAAGTTCATTTGGTTTCAATTTGGTGGTTAGTTCTCCTCGCTGCTATTCCATCTAATCTTGCTGAAGTACCATTTTACTTTGTTAACTCTCACCTCTCCATACATCGGATGGAATAGTATTGGTGTTCATTTGTTGATTTTGGACTAAGAGATAAATTCAGTGATAAGCAAGGGGTCCAGGACAACTCATTGAAGCAAAGTATAGGTACAAAACTAACCAATTGAAACAAAACAAATAGAGGACCAACTTTTCACTGGACGAATTATTGTGGTCACAGGCATCCAGGCAGCTTTGAATTTATTCTGAACAGTGTTAAATTTACCCATTCATAATCCCTGTAATATGCCAGGTGTTAAATGCTAGGCCATCAATGCATGGTAATTACAATCGATATAAAATTTAGCCGTAGTTAACTTCATGCACTCAAACTGCAAAACTGTTTCATAAAGTTTCACAGGTTTCCAAAAGTTTCAGGAAGAGTAGCAATTATGACTTATGGTGCCCACTATCCGATAGAGCTTCCTTATTTGATAGAGGACATCCCTTCTTGCTTTAAATGAAATGGAAGTACATTAGGTTCTCTATTACAACAATAGATATGGATTCAGAAAGGATAATATTGCCAGCACGCTGACAGTGAAAGCACTCATTTCATCAAGTTGAAAATAAAAAAGGAAAATGAAAGAGAAGTGGTCCAAAATTGTTTTCTACAATGGGATTGAAGCAATAAATATAAGATTTACATGTTTGTTAACGGATTTACATGTCAATCAACCTTCCGTTCATTCTGCTTATAAAACAATAATCCTGACACCTTATTTACTAGAATGCTGTAATCCAGTGTTCGCAAGATATAGGTTACAAGGGAAGTACAGAGAAAGTGATGGGGTAGGGGAGAGAGAGGAGGGAAGAATGCAAGTACAGAATAAGAAAAAGACTCTACAACGCAATGAAATATCTGGATTTAGTATGGTTTATTGATTCCAATTTCCTTACCTAAAATCAGTGTTTTGGTATTACGATTCAGAAAAGCCAACTCAGATTTCAACTCGGACTAATTGCAAAACTGGTACTAATAGCCTCCCAGTTATGCTAGTATTTTCACTTAGCCATCATTTTTCTTCATCATTATACTATAAGAACTTGATTGATTAAACACCAACAGAAAGGAAGCCAAAAGGTCAGTTTTCCTGTTAATTTGAACAATTGGGATTCCTAAATAGATTTTTTCATGACATAGAAAAATATAACAAAACCAGAAGAACAAACTTAAGTGAGTGGGAGCATGAGATTAACAAAACTAAAACAAAGGATCTAGACTTTTTTTAAGAAAATAAAAACTTTATAAGACGTAGTCCCATCACTTCAGTTATATTTCCTTTTAGTCGGTTTGGAAGAGGGGTAGTCCCATCACTTCAGTTATATTTCCTTTTAGTTGGTTTGGAAGAGGGTTATTATGATAATTGTGTGTTCTTAACCCATAAATAAGAGTATCTCTTTGCTCTCTACGTAACAACTTAAGCTACGACTTCTTGTTTCTAATGTAGTAAAAATGCTAATGTGGGGAGATATATAGTGATACCACTTTTAATGAAGAATGAAAAGTATATTCCCATGCAATGGGAATGGCCATGTTATTTGGGCTTTGCAGAGCCACATTAAGGGAATCTGCTATAGCGTAGATGAGTTGCCCACTGCAACTAAACTTCAATACACAGATACCAAAGGAAGTAAAATGAAGCATCACACCCATCCCCACTCCCCCTACCATCCCAAGACAGACTCTGTCTCATTAATAGACAATGTTTTGCTACTAAATAACCGGATAAATGAGCAACGGCATGCCAGCAATGAAGTTAAAGTCTTTATTATGGTTACTTTTGTCATTCATAATATGCAAGAAATCATGCATGTTCAGGCTGAAAATAAACAGTCGCAACCAGAGCAAGTGGAACAACTAGTTCCCGCGCACAAATGTAGAGTGGATCTACATTTTAACTAAATGTGAGAATAGAAAAGTGAAGCATTCAAAGATCTTTGTTCAAGTTTCCATATTGAGGGGAATGAGGAACAAAATAAATGGATGTACTATTTTTATCTGATAATCATCTGTAAGAAGTAGCAAATAAACCCTGTTAGCAAGGATCCATCAGTTTCAGGTGATTTCAGCAAGGGGACCGATTACTCTATCAGGAACGTGAAGACTCCTGGTGAAGCTTCTAAATTTCTTTAGTGGAACATGTGTCTTAAGACTACGTTCAGCTGATAAGCGAACTGTCATAATTATCATTATAAAAAAAAATGTTAGCTAATTATTTACAGTGGATCTAAACTGGCACTGCCACTCCACTGGATGGCAACGAGCAAATTTAGATGAAGCTTCTAGTTCACAGCAGATGTGCAAATTATTCCAACCAACCATAAACTAGCAAACAATTGTGGAGCTATGCTCATCAAAAGAATGACCTTCGATGTGAGCCACTTTCCCTAGTTTCGTATGTGCAGGAAATAATCATGTAAAAGAGAACAAATGAGTACAAACAGGAAAAGGAATGACTAAGAGCTGAGAGAAACCTGTGGAATCACAATTGCCAAATTCAGAACGCCCATTGATAACCCTGCAACAACAAAATATCAAGGAAACAATTCCAGTCATGTCCATATAAAATTTTGAGGGAAACTAGAAATGAGTCACTCGACTAATTGGTCACAATGTGGTCCTCTAAATTTTCTTTTTCACTTTAAATCCTTTTGTGTTGGTTGAATTGGCAAGCCACGTGAAGGTAGGAATAGCCCTCCAAGAAGACATTAAAGAAACTAACCCCTGCAGTTTAGGTGATGTCTGGGCGTTCATTGAAAAACATACATATGCTTAAAGACAACGTCATGGCCACCGAAATAGTTGAGTGGAACGATATATAATTTCCTTCAAATTTTGTAAAAGATTAACAAAGAAGCAGAAAAGGCTTACCTTGGCCGAGTCCCAAAGACTCGATATGTGCAGAAACCAAAGCATATGGGACACTGTATGTGATCTACAAGAAGATATAGTGAAATTAGTTTCCCTTCATCTATAAAGCAACGGAAGTACTTTGATGGACATAAAATCACAAGAAGATATAGTGCATTTTAACAACTACTTTTGATTTTCCCTACAAGGACTGCTTTAGCAAAACAACACATTTGCAGACGATAATAGAAGGTGGTTCATACTAGGCTTTAGCCAAGGAGATCAAAAAAGAAAAACCAAATTAAAGAGAGACCACAGAAAATTGAAGATTCTGCATTTTGTTCTACATTCATGACATGTAAACAGTCATTAGAAGAGAAAATATAGTAGAAAAGTCTTGGGTTTTGTAGTGAGGACTTAGCAACTTACCGCCAATGGAACACCAAGAATTGTGAAAATAACAAGTGCAATAACTACAACGCCAGCGGGTGGTAGATCTTGACCCTTGTAGCCAAGATGGTTTGCCACATAGGAGATGATGATCATCCCAAGAAAGCAGAGAGCCATAAGGATATTTGAAATCCCCCATATGAAACCAGTTCCCCACTTCCTACATAGTTTCTCCATGAGTACTGATGTTACTCCAAGAACAACCGAGTTCAACATTAGACCAACTGCTCCCATCCTGACTCCAGTAGTGTAATTCTGTCCTTTATTTGGTTCACCACCATATATTTCTCGACCCATCCAGTCAGTGTCAAAGAGAAGAAATGGAAACCAACCAATCCAATTTAGAGCTGTAACAAACAATACTATCCATACAGACCAGGGAAAAAATTTAAAGGTGCCAAATAGCTCCCAAAGGAACGCCTCTTGTGCCTGGCTTGATCCTCCCACCACTTCGTCAGTTACAGGCGCATTTCTGGCAGATAAACCCTGAGGCGGTTCTTGAGCTCCCGAGATGCTTATATATGAAGTGATTGCCATACAGATGATATCAAGATAGAAAGCAGACTTGAGATTGGCACAGTCAACATTACATGCAGAGGTGACAGTAAAAGGAAAAATCTTGAACCAACCACTATATGAGCCAGTGGCATAGCCAAGAACATTACCAACAGCCATGAATAACGAGAAATATGCATTCGCCACGCGAGTCCTTCGGTGATCCGTTCCTAAACGCACAGAAATTTACAAGAAGGCATGTCAAGTTGCTGATGCTCTTTTATATATAGCATGTGCAGCCACGGGTAATTACAAGTGGTTCGCGAGAGAGAACAAGGAAAGTTGCCCAATCTTAACAAAAGAACATTGTGAACTGCATATAATGTTACTAGAGATTTTATATATAGCATGGCTTGCTAAACTTGTCACACTTTTTATCCCAAAATGCAAAATTCTTGGTCACGCTCTCTCTCTAGTTAACTGTAAGTATTGTCACTGATAGAGATTTTGCAATCCAGAAATCGAAACATGGCATCTATCCAACAAAAGAGAACATTGAAACAAATACTACATTAATGCAATGAATGTGTTATTTTTTACTAGGTAAATGATGTGCAAAACCACTTAAAATTTATAATTACTTTTTTTTTATGATCCAAAAATTTTACTAAATTATATATTATGGACAGCTGTCTAATAGAAGAAAGATAATAAGAACTATAATAACAAAAGAAAAAACTCTAGAACTCACACCAACATAAGACCTCCACGCAAAACTTTGAAACGTAAATCCAAGATGATACAACCCCATTGAAAAAAAAATAGATCACCCCATCTTAGATCGCACATTATCTAATGAATTTAAATGAACATCTTAGCAGAAAATCCAACTCGCACTCAAATAGAATAACAAAAGAGAAAATAGTTTTAAAATAAAATGACTCGGTATTGATTCATCCATAAAACAAATAAAAATGATCTCATTCCCTAAATACTTGCAATATATACATACAATGCGAAATATGTTAGTTTTCCAATTCTCATTGACCAAGTTCATATTCATACCAAAAAAAATAAAAATAAAAGTCAGATTGTGTGCCAAGTTGACCATAGGTCCCAGCTTCACAAAGGCATCTATAATATTTCAAATAACACAATGTAGAAAACAATCACTTTTTTTTACGCTGCCTTGATTTTTTTTAAATAAATAACAAAAACAACACAAAGGAGGTTCAGCGTAGATAATTTCACCCTAACCCAGACCTAACCCTCCTTGATAGAGGCAACATCTGGCCCCCAATACCGCCATTAGTACCAACAATTCTTAGTTTCTAACCGAAAGGGGCGGAAAAAGGAAAAGGCCACACCAAGAATCGTTTGACAGTGACATTGTTGGCCTAGGACATTAAATCAAAAAGATTATCATAGACGCTTAAGAGGTTTCCGTGAAGCACAGCTGGACGGCAATACAAAATAATATAGGCATCATCATTAAACAAATAGCAATAAGAATAATTAAAACTAATAATGACCTTTTTTTTTATTGTAGTAGTTAGTATTATTATGTTCATCTTAGGCTATTTACACTTTACGCACACAACAAAAATACAAGATGCTCAACTAAACAGAGAGACTCGTATTTTCACTATCAAACAAAAATCCTAATAAACAATTTTTTTATAAAAAAAATACGCTAAAATAGTCAGCAAGCTAAAGAGTTTTCAAAAAAAAAAAAAGAAGTGCGAGTTCATGATCCTACCAACAAAATTAGAACTAAAATTGAAAATGAAATAGAAACAGAAGCTCAAACGATTTAGAGCTAATTACCAGTTAGATCAGCGAGGAGAGCTCTGCAAGGTCCTTGAGTCATATTATTGGCGACGTCAAGTATCCAAAACCCGAAAACAAAAACTCCGATAGCTCGCGGCCGGCTCTTCCCCCTGTCGCCGAGCAACCACCCGATGTCAGCGGAGTGACCTATGATGAGCACGGAGAACGCGATCAACGCTGAGCCGGCGACGATGAACGGCTTTCGGCGGCCGAAGCGGCTGGTGCAGCGGTCGCTCATGAGGCCCACTAGAGGCTGCACGAACAGGCCCGATAGCGGCCCACAGAGCCATATGATGCTGGCCCAGGCGTGCGGTATGCCCAGCTCCTGCACATAAGGAGTTAACAGCGAGAGCTGTAAAGCCCAACCGAACTGTATTCCGCACGCGATTGACGTTACGCGCAGTAGCTGCCTTAACGGAACCCTCCGAACCGCCGTCGGGCGAGCCGGCGGTCGAGCGCGGCGCCGATTATGATGCTCCGGTTCGGGGATTGCCATCCCGCCTCAAGAAATTAGAAATCTAGCTTCGAAAGTGAAAAAGGTGTGTGCATTTATGCGTCTTTTAAGGGTTGGGAATTTCCTTTGGTGTGGTGTTTTTCCCTCGCTGTAACTGTTTTTTTCAGGTCTGGGGAAATGTGAGTCAGCTGATGAAGCAAACACCAAACAAAGATGGCGTTTCGATGACCTTTTTCTTTAATTAAGATAATGCCCTACCCATTACATTTATTTACGGATGACCCTGATGTGGACAAAAGCCGAAAAGCGGGGATATAGGGGAAGGGTACTTTTGTGAAATTGTTGTTAACCATTCTTTTTCTGTTTCTTTTTGAATTTTGGGTGAAGTGTAATTACGGAAACGCCCAACCGCGGCAAGTCTGCCCAACAGCCCGGAGAGGAGAGGGGNGGGGGGGGGGCTCCTTTATTGGAAAATTTACAGAAAAAATCATTACAGAGAGCCATTTTATCTTATATTTTATGACTACATCCCTTGGGGTTGATGGATTATTATTAGAAGAAAAAAAAAACTCTTATTTAAAGTCAAATATATTAGTAGTTGATTTTTATAAATTAAAATCAAAAATTTTTAAAAATATATAAATATTATCAAGTGTGTATGTAATCATGAAAGAAAATAAGATTACTATTATTATGAGCATGATAGATGAGATGATGGTTTTTTTTAGGCGCCAGACACTTAGGGACTCGCTTTTTTATGTTAGTAATAATAATAATAAGGCTTAAACAATTACACAAAAAAAATACTCCGTAAAGCTTAAGTAGCCCATTAACTTTTGGACTTTTCATGGTGTTATTTAAGAATAATATATGCAATTAAATGATTGCTTGTTTCCTTTGTTAAGTAGTATACTATCAATCAACCTCTTTTTTTTTAAATAACAATAAATAAATAAAGATATTTGTGGAAGGTAACGTTAATATTAATGAATTTATAGCTTAGTGATATTTTCTATAAAATAAGGAAGGTAATGTTTTCAATTCGAATTTTCTTAGCTACACTCTAACTTATATTGTTCAAAATTGACTTTTGATGCAATTAGATGGTCTGAATAAATGTGATATATGTTACTCCATTTATCTTTTAATAACTGACGATTTTCTACTATTTGGAGTACTTGTCATTTTATCTTTTCCGAAACATATATTTTATGTAAATGATAATTTTTTTTGTGTGAATCAACCCAATTTGATGATGATGTAAAAAATAGAGGTAAAAATGAAACAATATGAAATAAAATAAGATCAAAGATTATTGTCTTACGCTTTTCTATTATCCTAAAACGTCTGTTATTAAAAGACGGAGTGAGTATATAACTATGAAATTGTTTGTTTTTTTTTTTTGCATTTTGTTTGATAGAGTGACTATTGTTATTTTTGTACGGGTGATTATTATTATAATTTTTTCTAAAAAAAATGCTTTAGTTCCCACCTCATTTGGATTTTTCCCTACGAGGTTATGTTGGTGGAGTTTTTATAGAATTATATTGTTTCACGTATGGTATAAATTGAAAATGAATCCATTGATTTGGTATGATGATAATTTTTTTATTATTTTTTAAATGTTGATGATGACAAATTTTAAAACATTAATGTACCGTCTATGTAATTATTAGTAATTAAAAAATAGTTTGGTTCCACCACTATAGCATACGTTGCTTTGCGCCTTGGTTTATTGACAGGCAGAGATGATGTTAGCTAGTGCCTAGTGGTTCGTCTCGTCAAAAAGGAGTCGTTGCACCAAAACGAGATCGTCACGTAAGATGCGGAAAAAAAAAGATACTCCTCCCACTAAACAGATGGCATAATCCTCCTGGCCTGCGCGGTTTCCTGTCGTCATTTGCCATGTGAAATCTTCCTGCGTTTATGCTACAAAAGTGTAAGAAAAAAAAAAAAAAAAGAAGTCGGCTTATAGAGAATTTTCTGAAATGTGTTTTAATAAAAAAAAAATTTGAAAATGGAAAAATCTTATATTTTTCTCCAGTTTTTCAATTTTTATTAGAAACGCTCTTTTTGGAGATTTCCAATTTTTTCAAAACCAATTTTTAATTTTTTTTTTTTTTTACTCCAGCTCAACCGGCTCATCCTGTTAATCTAAAAAATAAACAATGTTATTTTAGATATGTCTACCCTCGTAATTTTGATAATTAATAGGTAGATTCAATCATTAAAATAACTCAAAAATTGTGCTAAAAATACTTTATAATTGATATTTATCTACAAATTAATCCTAATAATTGATCTCAATGTTCCAATTGTTTTAATTAACCAATATTCCTACTATTGTTCTAAAAATGATGATCTCTATTTCTAGGGGTGAGCACGGGCCGGTTCGGTCCGGTTTTTGCTCTAGGACCAGACCGGACCAGAAATTTCCGGTTCTGTCCGGGCTAGGACCGGACCGGACCAAAAAATTTCGGTTCCATCCAGGCTAGGACCAGACCAAACCGAAAAATTCGGTCCGGTCCGGTCCGATTTCGGGTTTTTTTTTTTAATTCAAATAATCTAAAATTCAAATTCTCATATACCAACAGAAAAAATTAAGAAAAAATATCCACAAC
>NBIL01131686.1:0-12654 GCA_002752925.1 Viola pubescens var. scabriuscula | reverse complement strand
TTATATTATAATACCAGAGATCGAACTCATAATTTTATACGGCATACACTAACCAATTAAACTACAATCTCGTGAGCTTATGTTTCTTTTTTTCCTGCGTTATAGCTAACTTCTAAAAAAGAATTGAGACATTATAATAATAAGAAATTGAACTCATGACTTACGTTATAAAAATGATATACACTAATCAGTTGAACTACAATCTCAAATATAACAATCATTTTTTTAATAAGATTTTATACTGTATTTCATAAGCTGCCTGCCTACCCTTCCAGTAGGGATAAAACCGTAAAAGTGTACAGGGTGTTAGGTTTGGAGGCGCAGCCAAGAACGACGTTACGTTATAAAGCTAGCGGCATCACTGTTAACACAGAGCCGTTCATGTCCTTGACGGTTGTCTTAAATTTCTATTGCGCCACAGGCACTGCCTGCTGCCATGGACACAACATGCATATCACCATTCACGTGTTTTTTCCCCTCCTCCGTTGTTAATTAGTTACGGACCTACCAGTCTCTTTTTATTTTATTCACTTTTTTTTCTCATAAATTACTCATTTACTCTTAATTTTAACTACAATTATTATTTTTTAAATTATCTTTTATAATTTTTTTCTATAAGTCATACTTTTTTATCAACAAATTGTGTTATGCTTAATCCTTATCACACTAAAAAATTAAAATTAAAAATAAGATTTATGTTATGCTTTTATATATTTTAAGCTCTAAATTGGAACTTACTCCCTCCGAACACGATTACTTATCGTTTGGAGGGAGTGGATTGGATTTTAGACCAATGATTAGCACCGGTAAAACTGTGAAGTTGGACCCAAATAACCTCATTGCCCTCCATTAAATATATTAAAAAATAAAAAACGACATGTATTGGGATACTACTCCCTCTTCCAAAATGACAAGTAATCGTGTTTGGAGGGAGTATTAAGTTTATTACGATATAAGCAATCATGTTCAGACCTATTGACATATAAAAAAATATAAAATTCTTCAATAAAAAATACTCTCTCCGACGCAAATTATATGATATCTCAGGGTTTTTAAGCCTACCAAATTATATGACGGGATTTTAATTACTCCTTAATTCAAATTAATTGCATTTTATGTTTTCTAACTAATACTAATTACTCCTATTTTCTCATGTTCTAGTGTATTCAAATTTGAGATGTTTCATTTAAATTTGAAATTTTTTATTTTTATTTCCAATATCAAAACCTTGAAACGTGATTCAAGAATTGATTCAGAAAATGGTGGCGTGGAGACTAATTAAGAGGTTAACTAAGACTAAATAATGACGTGGAGTATCAGAATATTTTGATCGGTTCCAAACAAAAGAAATATTATTTAATGTTTTCTTAATTTGTGTGAAAAAAATTTAAGCGTCATTTAATAAGTATTTCATACTTAAATGAGAACAATCTGGTATATTAATGAAGTTGCATTTTTATATTATTATTTTTAAAAAAATCTACTCCCTTCGGACTCCAATAAACGACGTTTTGAAATAGTAAAAATTCGTAAGACAATGATCTTTTATCTTATTTTATTCCACATTGTTTCATTTTTATTCCTAATTTCCACTCAAATTACTACACCATCATCAAATTGAGTTGATGCATATTTTTTTTTTTTGTTATTTGCACAAAATATATACTTTAAAAAAAACAGTAAAAATTCTTAAAAAAATAAGAGTTATTGAAGTACCGTAGAGAGGAAATATAATTTAGCGACTCGTTGGAAATGAAAACAACTTAGAATGGAAAATTAAGAATGAGTGGTTGGGTCGGGGACAAAAGCAAGTAGTAATAACAGAAATTGTGCCAAGAGGTGTGTACTATTATATTATACTCCGTAGCACATTGCATATGATCTTCTTGGATTTGTTGACGATTATATATATATGATTAAATTAATTATAGCACGATTAATTAAAATGGGCATGGGATGCATCGAAAAGTTAATTAAGGAAGACTGATTGGTTTGCTAGGATGAACTGTTACCACGTTACCACTCTAATTAAGAAATCTCATTAGTCGCAAAATTTGACTGTTTGTCAACATATCATATGGAATCTCTATCCTTTTACTTTCGTACAGGAGACATGAAATATAGGAATACACAAAGCTTTTGATTTTGCGTTGCTTTTTTAATCAGAATTTGATTTTTGTTAAAGAAATATTTAATTAATATATCAATAATGTAAGTAGAGATCAAAATACGGTTACAAATACACTTCAATAATAACGACGCATTAGGTTTTGTACGTACGGCAACTTATTGATGAAATGAATTAACTGACACTGGAAGCCACTAGGTTTGCCTTAAAGTATTGTAAATTTAAAAAGAAAACTACTCGTAATTGATACGTACCGACACGCAGAGGTGTAAGTTTACAAATGATCGTGTCAATGTATGTGTACAATCATATCATTTCTGTGCTTCTGAGTCTTCTGACATACATTGATCGAAAATAAAATCAATAAAAAAATAAAATAAATTCAATCCAAATGCATGCGAATTGTCCCGACAGTATATATATATATATATATTTTGTAATAAAAGACGGACTAATGCCGATAAACAAACATAAACACAAATAACCTCAATACGTTGCACCCACATCATTATAAATGAGTCACGCTCTAATACCCTAAGAACTCCCGATAATTAGAGGCGAAGTTAGGGATATATAAAAATATTAGCATATATATAATTATTAAGTATTTCAGTTAAAAATAATTATAAAACGAGAGGTAATGCATAAATTGATATATTTAAAAGGAAAGATTAACATTAATCTATCTGGTACGTGTTACACGTAATAATACTTAAAATTTCAATATTCCTTTAAGCAATCATTCATATTTTGTCCCCTAATATGTTTATCTTATTCAATCCCCTAAAGAAAATCCATTTTAAAGCGTGTCACTCGTATAATCATTCACATACAATTTAAAAATATATATACTGATTTATAGAATATTATGTTTTCTTTTTCGCGAATATACGAGACAAAAGCGGTTTTTATTTAAACAATAATGTCGGATCTTAAAGAAATGATTTTCCTGTTGATTAGAAACAGTCACACATTAACATTGTTAATTAATTAGTAAGTCTCTCCTAAATTCTATTTTTTTTATTAATCATTAATTTTCGCCCCTGTAAATTTTTTTAATTCTTTTATAACCATTCTTAAAATTCTACGGAGTATTCGTTTTCATTTATTCTTACTATACGCCCCTCGAACTAATCTTATTCCGCCTCTTAAAAAATGATGGAGTCTCCATCACTGCTTACATGTGAAGTGGATGTCGTCCTCGTGAACAGAATTATTGCGTATGAATAGTTGTGATTTCTCACTTTTATAAACAAGACCACCTACACGTGGCAGTAGGAACGAGATTATTACCAATAAAGAAAAAGGAAAAAGAGACAGAATTCCTGTTTATTTTCCAATTTGGGTAAATTGGTTGGTTTGACATATCATAGTAATAATAATAATAATTAATTTACTTATTTGATGGTGACCTTTTCAACTGGCTACTCCCGGTTGCAGCTGCCTCCGTTCAAACTGTAAAGGTGTTGTCTCAGCCACGTGTTCACTCTCTTTTTGGCCCCCAAAACACATTTTAGTCACCCATGTTTCTTTCTTTCCATAATTTGATCACTCAAGTATTTATTGTTAAACAATTTAGTCATGCAAAATTGGTATTTTTTTCACTAAAAAAACAGCAGACAGTACGGAACTTGACATTGCTAAAACAAAACAATTAGTGTACCTAATTGTATCATACACCAAAATAATAAATAAATTTATAATTCTCGCCGTATCTAAATATGTATCATAAATATAGGAATAAATAATTCACCAAACTGTCGGTTTTTAATTGCGACGTAGCAACTGTAAAATTAACTTCAAAATTATATTACGTGTCACTAAAATCTTGCAAAATCCCCTCCCCCTATCAGATAGATTTAAATACAAGACTCTCTGATTGGAAATGGGTGTCTAAAGAAAAGATGCTAAATACCTTCAAATGGTATATATTGTAGCCAAAGTGCAATTTAGGTCTGCATCTCCTCCTCCTCCTCCACTACATGGATGTCGGCAAGAGGTGTACGAGGTTTGCACCTAGGGAGACGTGGACGCTTCATATCCATTCGTGGAAAGTCCTTTACGTTAATAAATTAATATTTGTCGTTTAGGTGAAGGTTTATTATTTTATAGTTTCCTTAAAAGCTTCTCTTATCATATTTGTTGTTGCTTGTCGCTCACAAATTTTTTATTATTTTCTCATCCCTCCAACTTAGCAATTATTGTTTTTAGCCTCAAAGTGACGGAGTTTTGATAAAAATAAAATAATGGGAACAATCGCCTCCAAATATCTAGTAGTAAAATTACTTAAACACCCTCTCCCTTTTAAGGTCCGTCCCATTCCTAGGCTTCAATATTATTTCGATTATAGTCATTTTGGGACTCCGAATGCTCGAATATATACTCTTTTTATAAATAGAGGAAAGATTTTGACTATAAATTTTAAAAATTTAAATTTCTATTGATATTTTTATTACACCAATAAAATATAGGTTATTGGGTATCTCTAATTATAACACCGACGATGATTATGATAAAAAGTTAAATTACTCAATCACTCGTGAGCTGCACCAAACACGTTAACATCAGCAACATTAGCGGTCCACTATAGTTTTTTTTCTTTTTTGGGGGGTGCAAGCAGACCATTTGGGCAGCCCCTAAATATTAATTATTTATGCATTTTCGGGCCTCAACAGAAGAAAAGGATAAAACATTTCTCAAGCCTCAAAGCCTATGGAAAGCAATGCCATCAAAGCTGTTTGTTTTTCACAAATGAAATGGTAAGAGATTTTTAAACTGCAGACCTCTTAATTAATAAATAAATAAAGTTGTAGGCGAGAATGCTTTTAATAAACCTTAAACCTTAAAATCCATCTCTACCAATTAAGCCAAAAAGAGACGTTTCAGTTTAATAATACAGGAGTCGTTATTGCCAATATCTTTTTGTGGATGTCCAATTTCTATTATATGATTGCCTTATATTTGTTCTACACTTTTTTTCTTAAAAGCTTCTATTGATTGAAAAGGGAATAAAACTAGAATTTGCTAGGTCTATACTTTTTATATACTATTTTTTAATTTGTAATTTTTCACCATACCAATCATTTAATACCAAGGATAATCTTATTTTTAGCTACGCAAGAAAAGAAGTCCCAATACTTCTCAAGTCATGCATGACTCATCACCCCTATTCTTTATTCTTTTCCTATCATTACATTTTTTAAAAATTAAAAACCAAAACAAAAAATACTCCTACCAGAAAGAAAAGGAATGCTAAATAAAATCTGTACGAACTAATAATAATGTTTTTTTTTTTGGAACAGAAACATTGGTTGACAGGAAGGCGTGCGGATTTACCAGCAGCAGTATCAAAAGTCTTGCAGATGCTATCACTAGAACCACCGAATTCAGGTTAGATATAATAAAATGGTGGTGGCCTCTAGATACATACTACATAGTCACTCCACCAAGTATAAAGCACAAATGAGGAAAGTATCTTTTATTACAATATGATACAAACATAAGATTTCGAGGAGATTACGATGCCAAAACAATCACTAAACCGAGAGGTTATAAAAACAATTTAGGGTTTGAACCAGGCATAATCCGTATTAATTAATGATAACATGAGTTGCTCGCAATGCATCCATCCTTATCCCCTAATAAATAAATAAATAAATAAATAAATAAATCATAAGACAAAAGGTATTTAAAAACAAAAACAACCACCCTTTTTTGCATTGTTTTAGCACACAACCAAAGTGAATAATGATTCAGATTTCTATTCCTAGGAATCCTAAAACAACTATGCAAAACAAGTTTTATATCAAAGGGGAGAAACCTTAAAAAACAAGCATAGTATTTGGATTCTTTCACTTTGCTATTTTCCTCTTTTGTTTATGAAATCAATGCCAGAAGGTTGTAGATGTAGTCTGCTTTAAACAATTAATTAATTAGGATATTAGTAGTAATTGTTTATGCAAAGAACAAGCAACATGGTCTCTGTCCCTCGGTCAATACAAAACAGCTATTAAAATAAATAAATAGGCTGGTTTGAATCTTGATGGAGTAGAACCTAAGGTATTCTTGTTCAAAAGATCAGACACAAATGTAAAGACAATAACTGCATGCAATGTGGAGTGATACAAAATTTAATTCACTAAGTGATTCGACACAAAATTCTACGTGTAGTCACCATATTAGTTAGCGCGATCAACTTATAAACCCGAGGTGTACAAGTTGTGTTTTCCTTTTCTGATGTATTTGAAATGAAAAGTAAAAGGAATCTGTTTGGTACTACGTACCATTGGATTTACAGCAACCCAAGCTTCTAGCCTTGTACTATCCACCTATATAGTAAAGAATACAAAAACTAATGCATAAATTTTTCCATTTCCAAATGAACGAGGATTCGCTAATTCTAAGTCTAAGAATCCAGCATAGAACTTAGCAGTTCGAAGTGTAAACAAGTGTTCTTTCGTTGTTATCACTGACTACTAAACAAATGTGGTCTCCACAAGAAAATGAAAGAAATGAACTAAGTATTCTCAAAAACGGTCAATCCCTTCAGCATAACCAGTCAACTTCTCTCTTTTTTTATGTTGTTTGAATCAAACTCAACAAGAAATAACACAAATAATGACGACATAATCAGCATCAAGCTAGCAGGCAGGAGTGAATTGAACACTTTCTATTTTTGGCCAATGCATGGAAAAAAGTTGTACTACAATCCCAGATCATCCACACAAAAGTGAAGCGAAACAATCTCAAGGAAGATTTAATTACACGGAAAATCTGGTGCCCTACCTTGACTTTTTTTAAAGAAAAAAAAAAGAAACCTAAAACTGTTAAAATTCAATTTTCGGATCTATATTCAAACATTTTCCATATATTAGGGACTGTTTGTCGAGATATCATAGTCCCCATTTTTCAAGCATATCTGCTGACAAAGCTCACACATGATGTAGAACCTATAGTAGAAACTGAAATCCTTCTGATCAACCACAACAAATCAGCAAGTCATGTGCTTTATAACCTAGATATTATCGTACAGATAGCTCATTGCCAATGCAAAAACAGTATCACCGGTCATGTGGAGTATATACCAATCTTCCAGAAAAAAAGAAAAAGAAAAAAGTGTCTCAAGTTCCTCACAAGCCTAACATGCTGAGACAACAAAAGGAGTAAACTTTTTTCATGTTAAAATTTAAAACAACGAAAGTGACTGATGTAAGTGCAGTAGTGGTAAAACAACAAAGCTCTTATAGGAAGGGTCTTACCAGCTTTTGGATTCCTCAACCTGACTCACGTCGAGAATTAATTACACAGACTGTACAGCACACCTAAACTATAAATGATTCACCTAGATAGGACAGCATTAGTTATGGGTTTCTGATAGCATTTTCCTTTCACAGTTTAGTTAAAATTCAAGAGTTCGCACATTCAAAAGCATTATTCCAGTGATGAAAGGCCAACACCAGAATCACCGCAGTCCTAAATAAATGTATGATCACCACAAGGACTGTATTTGTAACAAAATCGCCATGTCCTAAATTAAATAGATATTACCACCACATGAACCAAAAATGTTACTTGGGAGACATCACTAATAGGATCAGCTTTTCAGCTCAAATTTCACCACCGGACATTTTTTACATGTATTCTTGGAAGGCCTTTATATGATGATGACCGGATAATTTAATCATCTTTTGGAATTTACGATAGTATTAAAGTGAACCATTGCTAATTGCTTTCAAGGAGGAAAGTAGCTCTTGTAATCAAAATCCATTCACTTTCTTATCTTCTAATTTCAGACATCAACCTTCCTTTGAGAATATTTGCAAAATCAAAAACACGGAGCAAAAACATTTACCTCCATTCCAACTGCTCATTGCCTCCTTCCGCACCAGAGATAATGATATCACTATGGCC
Source organism: Viola pubescens var. scabriuscula (assembly GCA_002752925.1). NCBI lineage: Eukaryota > Viridiplantae > Streptophyta > Magnoliopsida > Malpighiales > Violaceae > Viola > Viola pubescens. Next base: position 4,616 of record NBIL01131686.1, on the reverse strand, counting down.
TGCACTTTTATCATCCGTGTGTTAGATTGTCCATTTACATGAATGAAAAAAAAAAAACTAACATCATTCAAATCTTCTGATCAGAAAGCGCATCTTCACTTTTAGGAAGTCCTATTTTACACCCTAGTTGACATATTAATCACCCTCTACATAGTGGAAACAATTAATTTAGTTATTACTAATTTAACTTAGCATAAAAGCTAACTTTAGCTGAGGATACAAAGAGTTTGTTTCAAAGCCCCATGCACAGTGTAATTTTGAGGCAAATAGAAGATGCTGTTGTATAATTCATCCCTAAGTGTGATGCTGTTGTATAATTCATCCCTAAGTGTGAAGACTAGTTTAAATGCTGAAGTTATTTGGCAAAATTAGTTGTGCCATAAATTAAAGAACCACATTATCACAAAGTGTAAAGTACGTGAAGCAATGTGGTATATTGACATAGCTGTAGAGTATGCTCCAGTGCTTATTTTATCTGTGAACATACATAAATTTAGCAGATTACAGGTTTTAACTTTCTTTTTCTTCCATCTTTTAGCATATGCTACTAGTCTACTTTTACTATCTACTAAGCGGTACCATTGACAAACCTTGACAGTGGATGGCATTTATCTCTTGCCCTCTAAGCTCTACTCCAATATCATCCAGCAACGATATCCCCGCTGAGGTTATGCAAAAAGGGAAAGCTAGGGGTGGTGACATGGGAGATTTTGCCACCTTCATATACCTCTGACCTGAAAAAAGAGAAGAAAACATTGTCAATTTTGTTTTCTGATCAATGGTAAATTCTGCAAAGGGTTAATATGAAAGAAATCAAGACACCTCATAGCTTCCAGAAGTTCAGTTATTAGAGGAATAAACTCAAATCAGTAACTTTTGTGCAATCCATCCTTATTTGGTATGAAATCCGAGGGCGGGAAAAAATCAAGTACAGTTTCCATATTTTCAGTATAAAAAATGAAGTAATTTCACATCCATTCCAATCAAGAGCAACAGTTGCTTCATGGTAGCTAAAGCTCAATAAAAGGCATATCAAGTGTTATGCTAACCTAATTTAGCTTCAAGCACAATACGGATGGTCACAGCATGAGCCCAATGATTCCCCAAAGCAGCAACAAGATGAGAATCATATTGACCAGTTTCCCGTAGCTTTCCAGAAGTACTGTGTCCTGAAGGAAAGAAAAACTATGTGAAGACAACAGATTGAGTGGAAGCTTTTTATGTACGTATTATGCTTAGATACCTTGGAACGAGTACCCGCAGGCTTCATCACTTTGTGATCTCACTTGGTTTGTGACAACAACAGGAATTCGTGAAAATTCAGCAAGGGACCTAGATTTGATGAAGGAAACTAAAATAGTACTACCACTTGAGCCAAAAAGAAATAACCTACTGAAGAAGTACTGCACTTAAGTAAAGATAAGCTTCTTACTTAATGAAGGAAATGTGCCAAAGTAAAGATAAGCTTCTTACTTAATGAAGGAAATGTGCCAACCCAAAGACTGCTGCCTGCTACCCTCTTTGTCATATTCCCTAAGCAAAGCATAGGTGACCATTGCATTAATAGTAACAAAATCCAACAAGATTAATAAGTTGAATTAATGGTCTAATTAGATATCGCTAACCATCTATTTACCCCCAGAGAATGAAACAAAAACTCTTTTATGCACTTCTCATGCGAGTAAAAAGCTAAAAGACCTCTGCATCAAGTTACGTCTCTTATACTTCCACATACTTGCACACACAAAAACAAAAGGAACCATAAAGCACTTAACCAGCCTCTCACTCCAAATGAAATGGTGTCAACCAGCAGAAAGGAAAATGCTGTCAGTAGTCCAAGGTATTAAAGGGGGAAGATCAATGTCATTAAATGCATCATGTTAAATAATGTCCAAGATCAAGCTGGATCTCTGAAGGTTTATTTTTCACTCACATGGTTTTTTTATGCCACAATTCTGTAGGTTTTTCACCAAGCTCATTTGTGAAGAACTATTTTTTTTTTTTGGGTAGCCTAGGTTGACATCAATATTTGATACAGAAGTGAAAAACATACCCTGAAACAAGAGCAGTCATGCTATCAATAACCAGCAACTTCACTTGGTGTTGGAGGAGTGAAATCTTTATTTGTTGCAAACTGTTAACAAATCAATATTTACAAAATCACAGATCAACGTATCAGTCATTTAACTGATTGTGCGGAAAATGCAAGCAATAACATTAAAGACTAACAGGAAATCTAGGCACTGTTCAGGGATGAAATTAAGCATTCCAACATGATGTGTGTGTCCATGTAGCAAGTGGCATTATCCAATTTGCACCCCCAAAATAATAGTCGAACTACCATAATCTCACGAATCCTGGAAGTGAAAAGAACAAACTGTTTTTTCACAGTCCTATTATGATGCTAAAGCATAATGACAAGACCTGGTCAACTCTGGGAGAATCTCGGCTAGGCTAGTCATACATGAAAGGTTAACCAAATGCCAAAGTTATTTCACTTCTTGTCATATATTAGGCTACCTTCCATCCATGAGATGCATGCAGTAGCGTTATTCATTCTAAAGCCTAAATAAAGGTTTTCTTGATTCACACCTCTCAGTAAATTCAGAAAGTGATGTTGGCCGTAAAACAAGGATCCTACCAGCCATCTGCAATACAAGAGATTGCCGGCCCTTTTAATTCAAGCGAAGTCTACAAAGCAACAAAGTAAGGGGGCAATTCTAGAAACTCTCTCCACACCTCCTGTGCCATTCCTTTGGTGTTGAAGATTTCTGGGAAACTGGCTGCTCCAATCTCTATCAACCTAAGAACAAAAAGCAATATAATCAGAAAGAATCTTGCATAAGTTCGAAAGCAAAATGAAGTCACAGTCCTTAAAGTAAGAGTACAAAATGAAAGAGCAGTAACTACCTTCTTGAACTAAATTTGGATTCTACATCAATATATATAACCTGCCCATCTAAACCCCCATAAGTTGTTGGCAGTGAAGCCAACAGCGCAATCTTTAGGCAAAACTGCAATAAAAAGAGCTATTCCACTGTCAAAATCCATTGCAAAGAATATGCGCATGAAACAATCAATTAGAGAAAAACAGAGCAAATGAGGGTAGACATCATATCGAATCATATCATACTTGTGTTTTGCCGATTCCAGCTGGGCCAACCAACTCCGTCAAAACACCAAACGGTATCCCACCGGACAAAGCATCATCCAACCCCTTCAACCCCGTAGGGAAATGCCCCCCAAACAACTCGTTTCGAAGCCGATGCTCCATCAACAATAGCGCCTGCAAACACAAGAAAACCAAAAATCATACAATTTTTCTTTTCAATTGCTAGGGAAAGAGAAGATGGGGGATCAATTATTAGATGGTACAGTTTGGTAGGGGGGGGATACGACGGCACTGATGAGTTGTACGGCTGATTTGACATCTTTCAGCCCCACGTCTAGGAGCTCCATCAATTCGAATTCGGTTAAAGAGAGCGCGTCCTGGACCCGAACAGTTTGAGGTTGAGATGAAAACGGAAAAAAGGAAATGATGTAAATGAATGGATTAAAAATACGAACTAGTTTAAGAAGAATGGAATATGCCGGAGTTTTACTTTGGCGGTGACGATGTTCCGAGCCGAGAAGATGTTGGCGAGATGTTTCGGCAGCCCCATCTCGACTATCAGCTTGTTTGCCATTTGTTTCGGGATCTCACTTCGTCACGCACTCTGTTTCTTTCGGAGCTGTTTCATCCTTCCCGCCAATTGGAAACCCTAACCGCCAATCCGCTCTTTTTTAAACCTATGTTGTGTATATAAAATCAAAAAAATAAAATAAACTTATGGTGTGTATAACCAAATTCCTTTACAAAAAAGGACTCCTCGCGTGAATTTAACTCGTACTCTCTTTTTCTTTTATTAAAAACCATAAAATTAAAAAAAATTGAATTTTTTATTAGGTTAAAAGAGAACGCCACCAATAAGCTTGTAGCTTAGTGATACTTCTTTCTTACCACGTAGCGTCGGAAGGACTAATAAAAATGTTAAAATTGAACCTTAAAGAACTTTACATGGCAAGCTTTTAAATCGTATGAGTCAAATTTAAAAATATAATAAACTATATAATTATTTTTATTTATTTTAACCTTTTTTTTAAATTACATTGTGGTTTACCATTACTCGGTTCTTATATTTCATTTTCTGCTGGTCTCAGAAATAAATAAATTGATGACTGATGAGAGATTATTAATAGTAGTAAGAGTAAATTTTGAAGACGATGGGCCCAAAGAGTATTTTGTTAGCCCATTTTCGGAGTGCCATGTATGCCGAGAGAGAGATGCCAACTGGGCTTCATAGACTTATGAAACTGGCTTTCCCTTTTTTTAATACCATTTTCTTAATAAAAAATATTATCTTTTTAATTATATACTCGCAAATTAAAGTAGTGATTATTTTGATTAAAAACACACTTTCATTTATCATCTTTCTTCGTCATATTAATTATTTTATTTTAAATTGATCAATCCAAAATTAACGTGATTTAAATTGATTGGGTTGAACATGATAACTTATGAGAATAAAAACTATAATTAAAAAGCATCAACTAACCTCTTAAAAACTGTAAATAAG
>NBIL01131670.1:0-11090 GCA_002752925.1 Viola pubescens var. scabriuscula | reverse complement strand
CATTTTATTTCCTTCCGTTTTTATTTCCATTTGGTTTTTATTTTATTTATTTATTTCCTAATTATTGCTGGTGTATAAGGAAAGAAAAGAAAGGAAAAGGGAGAGGAATTTTTAATGTGTCTGTGATTTTTTTTTTGGAATTTTTTCTTAAATTTTTTAAAATTAAATTAATTAAAATAATAATATTTTTTATGTCACCTATGCCATGGAAGGATATTCACCGCCATGTCTTACAAGAAGTTATGCCACATAAGTGACTTTAACAAATAAGAGACTAAAAATGACTAAAGTTAAAATATATGAGGACTATAAATGTACATTAATCTAGTAGGGGAACGATATTAAACAATTTCTATAAGTAGGGGGACGAAAATTGTCATTAACCCAAAAAAACTTTTTAAATTAGTATATATATTTGGTTAAATGATATTTTGTCCCCTAAAGTATAACTCTTTATTTAATCTGACCCCTAAAGGATAATACTTTGTTTAATTTAGTCTCTCTAAGGTTTTCTACCCGCCTAGAGTATTGATATGTAAGTTACATGTCATGTGTCACAGGACCAAATTAAACAAAGTGACTATGCTTCAAGAACCAAATTAAACGAAGTATTATAATTTAGGAACTATATTAAACAAATTTATATTTACTAATGCATCTTAGTTGCACACCACATGACCCAAAATTAGCACGTCATTAACCTCAATATGATGCAAGTAATAGAGAGACCAAATTAAACAAAATATGATACCCTAAGAACCATATTAAATAAAGTGTCATATTTTAGGAATAAAAAATGACATTTGATCATATATATATATATACCGCTATCCTTTTTACTGTTACTTATAGTAATATTAATCGCTATACACTATCTATTTATAAATTTTAGTTCTTTTGTGTTTTCTTTCCATTGGAACTAATTAATCTCATTCAAGTATGGTGACTCTCCCACAACGGTGAATCCACGGGTGGTAGTAGGGGCAATTGGTAAAAAAAAATAGTCTCTATATTTATATGTTTTTATATTTGCCTCCTTCAAAATATTAGTATTTGTCTATTTTCTGACAAATTAATATATAAGTAATTATATAAATGTGTTAAATTAAAATTTTTGACTTAAAATTATTTAGAATAATAAAAATGAAATCAATAATATATCTTTAAATAAACATATCTGCATGGAATTACCCTCACTATTTTTTTCTACTAATATATTTATGTATTTATGAAAAGAAGAAGTATCCATGCATTTGCCCCCACAAAACTTAATTGTTCAAGGACATACACAGTATATAAAAATGATGACTTAAATTATATAATCCAATTAAATGGTCTAAAATCAACAAACTAAATAACACAAAAATAAGTAAAAGAATTGTTGTAAAAAAGACTTCGTTTTATTTTCTTCAAACTTGTAACTTCTTAAAACACCAACAATTTTGACCTAACATTTTTCCCGAGTAGTGAAAACTTAAGGAGTGTGATATAGTTTTAAAGGATTCCTCCACAAACCTTGTTGTTAATTTAAATAAGATGTTTATGCCCTCACTAATAAAAATTCCTAAATTTTCTTTGTTTACTTCATTTCACGACTCGAATTCAAAATTTTAAAATTTTGATTAAGTGTGAATAAGTCCCAAAAATAAATATTAGTTGCCGGTTTTCATTATTTTTGTCAAGTCTCCAATTGTCAGCCAGCATCCCTCAAGTAAATTAACCATGGCAATCTCCTCGTCCTCCACCCTCTCTACTCTCTACTCTCTACTCTCTAGTCTAGTAAAATTATTTATTTCACAAATTTGTTTTTACGTAAAAGCATCAGAGTTGGAGCAAAGTAGGACAAAGATGGCGATCATTATATTTTATACACAAAGAGACTCTTTTTTTAATAGAAAGAGATTGGCTTTGAATCTTAATTTGATTTTCTAATGGTATTTACTACCAACAACAACTCATAAGTTATATCTCCGTTAGCTTTTAAACAATTTAAATACAAAAGAGAGAATTCTTTGTTTACGGGGTAAGCGTGTAGTTAATTTGACCATTTGTGTGTAATGTGTAAGGCAATTTGCAATTAAAATTTTGGTTGAGCTCCACTTTATATCCACTTCACACATTTGATAATACATTTGATACAATTGGATCGTTTTCATTTCATATGGAAAAGACGTGAATGTATTACCAATTCAAAGCTCCCTCTCACATTTTTTCCCCATCCAAATACAGCAAACATAATTCTTGTTTGAATTGAGAATAAAAAACAAAAAAAATCATAATTTTGGAGAAATAAAACCACCCGAGTCTCTCTTAATGGAATGATACTGTCTGTTTTGAGCCCAAGCCCGTACGGTTTTCACAAAAGGCCCCATTCCATTAAGAAGATTCACTCCTCTTATATTTAGTCTTTATTTCTCTCTTCTTTCCGATGTGGGATTTTGGTTCGCACACCTCAACACATAATTATTTGAGGAAATAGTTACATCTTATTCATATAAATGATACAGTTTATTGTTACGAGTTATAACCCAATAATGAAACGTGCTATTTTTTTTTAAGTGGGGTGCAAAGTATAAGTTGAGATATGTAATTAGTGTGCTAATTTCAACAATTGAATCAAGAAGAGGTATAGCTACATTTTTTTAAAAAGAAAATTACAAAATTTTGTACTTCCTCGTATTTAATATAAAAAAAAACTTCTAAGACTTAACTTATGCAGAAGAAGAAATTAAGGAAATTATTGGTTGTTTTTTTCATGTATTTTTAGACTTAATTTCAACCTCAATCAATTCTTGACTGTATAGCCAATCAAATTAATATTAATTTCCTAATAAACTCTCTAGATTAGGCAAAAAAAAATACAACTTCTGTAATTAATAAGGAATATTAATTAAGAAAGAGTATTATTCATTGGAAAAGTTATATATTTTTTTTTAATTTTAAAATAGAAAAAAAAATAGTACAACTTGTATTCTTAAAGAGTACAATTTTAAATCACATTACAAAAAAAAAACATTAAAAAAGTTACAACATATAGAAGCTCACAATTTATTCCACATTTCACATTACAAATGTGTTACATAAATATGATAAAGACCACAAAAAAATCTTCCATTGACTTCTAGCGTAAAAGCTAAAAACAACAGACAAAACTACTTTTAATAGCAACTGACATGAGCACATTATCGTCAATGATGAGGGTGTCCTGGAATTTATTTTGGGAGCATCTTTACCTCTCTTTTCTTTTTGCAGATGATAAGAAGATTAATGGCATTGATGATTGAAACTAGAAATGGAAGATTGGCCCATCCATCTGCTTACAATTAAACCGTCTGATCTCATCCCCACACTAGCTAATGCTTATTATTATCTTATTTTAATTTATCCGAACATTCTCTTTTGTCTCTTTCGCGCATAAAATTAATCACATTTAATTATGATTGTGTTAAAAAAATAGTAACTTTACCGGTATAATTTTCTTCTTCCTTCGAACTTCAGCCACAAATTGGGTTAAGAATAGATCGAGGTGAAGTCATTATATGGCTCTGTTCACTGCAAAGCCATCCCCATGCACCACAAAGGTCACTCTTCATCCCATAATGATCAGTGTGGTCTCTATCTATACTCTTTGTAATCATGTTTAACTAAGTTTGACCCCCCAAAAAAAAGGGTCCATGAACTTATATATAGACAAGAAAATTATACTATTGATTCTTTTCTTTTTTTTGTATTATTGATTAAAATATCATTCGGATTTCGGCCCTCCTGCCAAAGTAATCCCCACCTCAATTCCAATCAAAAGAATTAGAACCATGCATTAGTTTCCAATCTTTTTCAATCCATATATACCACACCATGGTCCATGGTCAGGGACCTCAGAATGATCATATTAGTGAAAACTTTCATTAAAATGAAACTCTTTTCATGATTACATAGGTTAGCTTTAAAAAAAAAGGAATGATGTGATTATCTTCTAGTTAATTAAAATGAATTGTATATTAAAAAGCTAACAATATGAGATCGTAGCTTACTGGTCAGTGCATCCAGTCTATATGACGTAAGTAATTAGTTTGATCTCTGGTATTATAATGAATGTATTACTATTAATCTTTCATTTTTTTTTAGTAGTCCACCAATGCTGTATTTTTTTTTCTCCTTTTTAGTAGTCTAGTTTTTATTTCCAACCATATTGGTTTTACTTTTTGACAAGCTTACCCCTAACTTCTTAATGATGGTATCATATATGCACATCATTTGAGAATAAATTAGGGAGTAATTTTTTCTTTCATCACTCTTATAATCACTCCTAATCAATATATTAGTATGTGTGTTTTTAGACGAATGGACGACCATTTTTTAAAAAAAAATTAAAAAAGAAAGAAACTAACGATATTGTAAATGAGCAGGGATTCTTTTTTTTTTTTAACTCCTCCAATATGTTATACTCCCTCCATCACTAAATAAATAGCGTTTTAGGAGTTTTATGGGGTTTACAAATTAAATGACGCCCACCATTTTTTAAAGTAAAATTGTAATTACTTTTAATCCGAATTAAATATTTTTTTTATATTTTCTAAGTAATGTTAATTACTCCTCCACTAATTAATTTGAATTAATTGGCTAATTTAGTGGAGTAATAAGTAGGATAAAGTTGGCTAATTAAATGAGATGATATTACCAAAGCCATTTTAATTAAATCTAGAGTGATTTAAGGCGTTTTTTAGGCAATTAATAATAATTAATTATTTTCTTAAATTTTGTGAAATAAACCTAGGCGTGATTTATTAAGTAATGGAGAGAGTAGATATCAAATTAATAAAAAAAATATATATAAAAAAATCTAATAAAATGCTAATGGTTGTCTTGAAAAATGAAAAAAATTAAATTATGTCATAATTACTTTTTATATTAACCAATTAAAAAATAGGTATTAATAGTAGTTATTCTAAATTTTCAATCGTTATTTTAAAAAATGTAATTAAACAATTTTTTCCCTACTAGTGAAATTCATTTCCGGTCCCCCATGAGACATTAAGGTAATTAATGATTTCCACCTCTAAATGCAAGGGGCATTTTCTTCTTTGTATGCAATTAATTAGGTATAAGTATTGCGCTGTGTCGCCATGGCCTACCATTATTATGCTTCAAACTTATAGTACCATTGATTCTCTTTCCTTTTCAAACCATAACTACAAATTAATTAATGAACGGAAGTCTTTGTTTAATGTTTATTGCCGGTAGATATACAAGTAGTGGTGGTTGATGAATATTATTTTCCCCTTGGAAATTACATTCCAGATATAAAGAATATTATTTTTTTTCCGTTCTTAAATGTCTGTTTTTTAAAAAAGAAGATAGATTTTGGTTAATTGTGTCCAATTATTAAAATTGATTTGTGTGTATCATAAAATGAGACGTTTACGGAAACGAAAGGAGGGATTAGCAAAAATATTGTATCGTATAGAAAATGAGAAAAACCTCCAAATTCATTATCCAAGATCTTTCTTAACTTCCAATTCAACCTCTCTCGTATCCATCGTATATCAATCGATCAACTACCTTAATTGTACATACCCAAACCGCTAATTAATTGAGCCATTCTAAAACCATACCAAAAAGAAACTATCGACACAACGCGGGAAACCAAAAAGAAAAGTATTAACAGAATCATATTCTAATTGGGTTTTGGAGAACAAAGCATCTAAAGCTAAAATCATGAAACTGAACTAATTCTGTGTGTTATAATTCTAGATTCCAATTCTAAGACTGTGCTAATATAATTGACTTTTCACCAAAACGCCCTCCAACCGTCCGATCATATTGCCTTTGGCCCCGGTGACATATCGAACGACTGTGATTTCCTGTTACTTTTCAACCTTAACAACCCGTACAACTTTCTAAAATCCTTCGGACTAGAAAAAATCCCAGAATACTCGCCCGCTGCCGCCGCCGCCTCCTGATCCCACGATTTCCTCGACCCGCTGTCCCACAACCGCCGCCCCACATTCCCTGCCCCTCCTCTTCCGTCACCCTCCGTTTGCAACGCCGTTATAACCGATTTCAACGCCCGGCTCGGCGAGTTCCGGTTCGCAATCATCAGCTCCCCAATCTCCGCCGGACTCAAACTCGCCCCGGTTTGGAAAATCTCCTCCAATTGCGGAAACAGCTTGTGGTCCTTTACACCTAAATAACTACTCGCCAAAGTCTTGAAAGCAGAGAAATTATCACACAAAGGGAAATGGATATGAACATCAATCCGACCCGGTCGAAGTATACCCGGGTCCACATGATCCTTGCTGTTCATAGTAAACACCATAATCCTCTCCTCCGCGCAACAACCGTTTAAAATCCCATCCATGAAATTCAAAACCCCAGACAAGCTCACACCCGTTGGTTTATCCATCAAGAACCGATCGAGATCTTCAATCACCACCACTGATTTGCTCGTGGTTTGCATCAGTAGCGTCTTCAGATCCGAATCATCCAGAACCCTCGACAGATCAATATCGTACACGTCATAACTTAGGAAATTAGCCATTGCAGCGACAAAACTCGATTTTCCAGTACCTGATGGGCCGTACAGTAGGTAGCTCCGCTTCCAAGCCCGGCCCAGTCGCTGGTAGTACTGTTTCGCTTTGCCGAACGACTCCAGATCTGACCTCACTTTACCCTTCAGATCAGACTCCATTGAAATCGTGTCAAACGTCGACGGATGAAGAAACGGGACGGATTTCCACCGCTCGTTGACATGATCCTGCTGATGATCGAACTCCGTGTTCATGTACATCTTCAAATCCTTCTTCTTCTCTTCTAGCTCTTCGGCGACGGTGTGTATGTGCTGGAGGTACGGACGGAGGATCCTCCGCTTGTCGGACTTCCGAATCCTGAGGACGAAATTCTTCTTCTCGTTCACCCAATAGACTCTGGCGCCGAAGAAATTGTCTTCGATTACCTGGTTGGGGTCTAGCCGGAGGATGATGTCGGAGGGTTTTTTGCCGGTGAAGAGATTGGTGTTGTTGGAATCTTCTAGTGACGGGAGGGAGTTTAGGTAAACGGAGACTTTCCGGTGGAGGTGATTCTCTTGCAAGTTATCGTTGAATTTGGGTACTTTGAAGGACTGATGGACGAGGAAAGAATCTTCTACATACCTCCACCATTTTTTGGTGAGGTGGATTAGACCGGTCTGGAAGAGGAGGACACGGAGGAGGAAGAAGAGAATGGCAATTATGAACAGAAGAATGAAAAAGTGGTGAAGAATTCTCATAATTCTCTTTTTTTTCTTCTTTTTTTGTTGTTGGGTGTTTTGAATTTTTATAGAAACGGAATTGGGGATCAAGTAAGCGAAAAAGGGAGAAGATGGGATTTAAAATGAAAAGGGGATTTAGAAATTCTTCTCTTGGCAGGAAAAGTTTTCATTGTTTTTGAGAGAAAAGGATTGGTGGTGGGAATGGGGTGGGAGAGGAAGAAGGAAGGAGTTGTGGAAGAAACGTGGAAGGGGAAAGAGTTAGAAGTTGCAGAGGAGATTAAAAAGAGATTTTGGGATTTAATTAAAATGAAAAGAGACGGCTAATAGCCGGCTACCACTTAGATGGGGTCAGTCAAGGTGACACACGGGGTAGACACAAAAAGAGAAGAATAAACGACGCTGTTTTGATTTTTCTTATTCTTCTTTTGGGTAATTTAATTTAAGTATTTATTTATTTATGTTTAAGGAAAAGAGAAGAGATTGCAAGAAGAGACTGATGGCGTTTGAAATTCCAGTTGCCAGTTGGCAGGCTAGCGATGATTGCAATTCTGGCGGATGTTCGTTTTCTTTTTCTCTTTTTGGATTATTTTTATTTGGATCGTTTGTTATTTTTTTCCACCGTATACCTATTTTGCCACTTTCTTTTATCATCAATATATTGGATTAGAGTTAATTTCTTCCACAAATAAATGGCGGATTTTACACGAAATATCACTTTTTGGTAAGAAAATGTTGCCCTACTAATAGGTGCATTAACTGAATGAGGTTGAATTTGATATGTTGAAAAATACAAAGAAAAGTACTTATTTTTTTCCATAAATTTGAAGACCAGGGTTTGGATTTTAAGTTATTAGTATTGTTTTACATTTAATTTGAAAACTATAAGTAATTAAAAATATAAGTAAAATAACTTTTTTATATAGGTTTGAACAAGTTTCGAGTATTGAGAATAGAGAAAACCGTGCTGGAAAAGCCATCACCCCTTAAAGAACCGAAAAAACTAGATGAATCGCTACTCATTGGTTGTCTTGCTGGTGGCAAAAGTATCAGTAGAGAATAGGACCAAGGTTTGAATCTCACCTCTGCCTATAAAAAGAAGAAGAATCGCCACTAATAATTAGAAAAAAGTTAGTGAAAATTGATATTTTTACATCAAAAACCTTGAATAATCGTGCCCAAATATTAAAATTAGTATATGTTCAAGTCAAAATGAGACAAATAAATCCCAATTATGAGAGTACAATCAAATTAATTCATAAATTAAAAATAAATTATTAGTCAGGACTAACTAGTTCATGCATTTAAAAAAAGGGTAAAAAACACAGTCAGTATCATTGGATGAAGATTATTGGACAATGGTAAGATCTTAAAATTCTTAATAAGAAAAAAGAGAGAATAAATATTAACATTGCGGATACATAAATTACCTGACGCATATAGTTGCAATTCAATTGGGCGTAGTAGCACAACACACCCCAACCACACAGCTTCGTCATCTTTGATAAAAGAAACAGAAAGAAATGCATTGGTCACTCAATATTAATTTACAGTAGATAGATGAGATTGCTTTCGGGGCTTGCGTGCGTGATGTTGGTGCTAATACAGACAACTTTTTTAGGCGTGACGCTGTAAAAAACATATGGACTCACTTGTCACATTCACGGACTATAGATGCAATCAAATTATGTACCGACTCGATCGCCTGAAGTTTTTCTCCGATGCTGTGTAGATTCAGGCCCTTCTCGACTCAAATTACATACCAAGTAACATTGCTATTACATATACCTAACCAATGTTTCCACACTACTTCAAGAATGTTAAATTACTACTCACTCTCTCTTTTAATATATGTCGTTTTTCTACGGATTTTTATTGTTCATAATACTTGTCATTTTATCTTTTCCGAAATATATATTTTGTGCAAATGACAAAAAACAAAATTATGCATCAACCCAATTTGATGATAATGTAGAAATTTGAGCGGAAATTAGGAGTAAAAATGAAACAATATGAAATAAAATAAGATCAAAGCTCATTATTTTAAATTTGCTACTATTTCAAAACGACATATATTAAAAAACGGAGGGAGTATTTAATATTTACTTTATGACATATAAATGGTGGGATCCCTCAATAATAATGTCCAATGACTAAAAATAGCATAAATATATATTTTGATGTTGTTTTTACCAGGAATAATTTTGACCTTAAATTATTTAAAACATAAAATAATCCAAAATAGAACTTAAATTGGATATAATATTCTCGTAGTAGTGTAAATTTTTTGACATATATATCATAGTATTCATCATCTTTGAGTGAATATTAAATTTTAGTTGACACAGACCAAGTCTTTGAGCTAATTTTGGTGGCCCGTAACTTGACCAATATAGTATAGTGTATACTTGCCTGCTCAATTCAAGAAAACGGGGCTAGCTAAGTAATTTGCTGCAAAAGTAATTATGCCGCAATTAGTGACTAATAATAGTAATAATTTAAGGAGTACTCTTGACTTGGTCTGGAACATCAAGTAGCCCTTTGAGCCATCCCCAGTCCATGTAATTAGAAGGAGTAGATGGTGGATGCTTGTTGCCTTACTTGTACCGGCGCCAATTTCGTACCGCCCCATTTGGCACAATTATTTGTAGTTGCTTAATTAATAAGGGGTGACAAAAAAATTAGATACTTTCCATCCAAAAAAAAAAGTTATAATTATTATAAAGATAAGCTCAACTAAGGGATGAAATTATAGATCAAACTCGATAATTACGTAATAAAAATAGCATATACTGACTAATTAAACTACAAATTCATGCGCGCTCCATTTAGATATTTATCATCTAAAAGAATATCCTTCATTTTCACCAAAACAAAAATGGAAAAGAAAATGAAAAGAGCACACGTAGGAATATACTTCTGGTTCCCGATTAAATTGCCTCACAAACTTGCCAACAACGATGTAGTTTATTTGGATTTGTTTTCTTGAACATCTATTTACAGCAACCTACTCTCATTGGACTTCAGGCCTGACTTTTGGGTTTTTTTTTTAAGACAGACTTGCTGCTTTTGGTTGATACAAACAAGTTTTCTTATAGTACTCAACATTTAATCGTGCTCATCTGTACGTCTATGTCGTGGATCACTAGTAATAAATGGAGATTTTGTTATACTTAATTAATTAACATACTTTCTTATACATCTCAAAAAATATATTCGGTATTTTTAGAATGTTAATTACATGTCACACTTCCACTTACATAAACTATAAGGTGTGAAGTGTGACATAATACACCGAAAATATTCAACTAATTATACGCGGTGGAGTCTTATAAATGAATTGAATAATAGGTGTTAGCTTGTTTTAAGGTGCCGACTGCAACCATATCTTACTTAAAATTAAATAAAAATAGATTGCCCATTCTTGTAGACTACTGATTGGAAAAGCTTTTTGGGTCCCTAATGAACAAACAAGTCTTAACAGATCGTGTTTCTTGACCAATTTTCAGCGTAATCCAATGGCCACCCATTTCATTTTTAAATAAAAAATGCTACTATTAGTAGTGTTTATCTAAGGCCTAAAAAACTAAAAATCTAACATTATCGATTTGTGCGTATCATCTTTGTAATTTTTTCGGATGTCCCTTGGTAATAATATCTTTTTCTTTTTTTGTGATGTGCTATCAAGCTAGGTGATGAATAAAAAATTAGAAAAAAACTACTCATGATTGTTTATCAAACGTAGGGACCCTTGTCAAGTTGTGTTTATCAAATTATATTTTCTCAACTCGCGTTTAAAATTAGTCTTAATTAAAGAAAGAGTCTATCTGATATGATCCGACCCACG
>NBIL01131638.1:0-11489 GCA_002752925.1 Viola pubescens var. scabriuscula | reverse complement strand
ATTTTTATTTCAGAAGAAAGGAGGCTTCATTATTTAGTAGAGTAGCTTCATTATTGGTGGGAACTGTTCATTCAGTTTGTTTGGTTGGATGACGAATTTTAGACTCAGCCAAACAGATTTTACTTGAAAAAATGCAGCCCACTGAACCAATTTATATTCATAAGCACCTCCAGATCCATTCTTAAAACAATGCTTCTGATCACCTGAATTTATACTTCTAGGTTCTAAAGAGATCAAAGCAAAGTAGTTAATTTTCATTTCTTATTGTTTTCTTCTTCTTTTTTGTTTTTTTATTTCCTATTGTTTTCAGGTCAACCAAAAAGAAATATAGTTCCTAAAGTAAGCAAAAAATGTTGCACAGTCGAAAGAGATTATCTCTGTTGAGTTTCAAATGTTCAATGTGTGAATAAACTCACATGCAGACATGCACCCTAGTATCTTTAACTCAACTATTGTTCTCGTTGGAAAAAAACTTACCATCTCGTTGGCAACAATTTCTAAAGGAATTCCATGTTCATAAGTAGGGTGCAAATGAGCCAAGCGGCTCATAAGCCACTCACAGTTCAGTTTTAAGAATGCTCTTTTGAGCTCTAAGTATGCCTCTTGAGAGTTCTGTTTAATATCTTCTATGTTCTAGATTATTTGTAGTTAGTCGAATTCCCTATTATATCATTATACAATACACCTTGGGACTATGATCTGATGGTGTAATTGTTTTCATGAACCAGTCCTTAATTTCATGTCCTGTTTTTGTTAACACTTTGCTATGCACACTTCTTCACTTATTTGCAAAATGCATGTATTGCGTCCATGCAGATTGTCCGGACTAATTGTTGATGTCTTTGGGGATTCAGCTGTAGTAGCATCCTCTGCTGCATGGGTTGAGAAGTACAAACCAGAAGTAGAGGCTTGTATTAGTCAAATCGACGGAATTCATCATATAAACTGGAGACCATCTCTTGAGGTTCTTAAAGAAGAAGGAATTGATGTGCCAGTTTTGAAAGAAATGCATCCTCCAACCTGTCCTGAAAGAACAAAGGTAGAGTATGACTTGAAATAGTTGTGTATCGCATATGTTTATCAGTTCTCTTGTGTAAGCTCTTTCACCTAGAATGATTCAAAGCATTACAGAGGCCAAGTGATGCAGCATTAAAAGTATCCTCTCGAATATTCCTGAAAGAGCGAAAGTTGAATGTACCTCAAAATGCTGCATGTACATGTCCTTATTAGTTCTCTTATGTAATCTCCTTTGTCCAGAGTTTTTCAAATATCTGGAAAGGCCAATTGATCTGCTTAGTAGTTCTGTTATTAGTTTGGATTTGCCTGATTGGAAGTTAATGCAATTGGTTGTTTTGGTTATGAGCATGTCACTAGGGATTCCATGACTGTTCACAAATAATAGTTTACAATCAAAACAACATCTAACTCATTAGATTGTCTAGGTATAATTCCATAGTTGACCTTTCTGGAAACTTGAATGTGACTATGAATGAAGGAAAATAATTAATAGCACGTAATGTGAGTAGTAAGTGCATTTCTGCCACTTTGCATGCATTCTAGAAATCAAGGACTGCCAATTCCTAGCATGTGCTAGGAAACTTCCAGCTAAGATCTATAGTCTTGTTTGATGAACTAATATGTTACTCTTGTACTACATGCATATAAATAATATAACCTAATTTCCTATGCGCAATTATGTTAGGCATTTCTTCTTTCAAAGCTGTTTGTGGTTTGAATGTACGCAACCATAAGGATCTGATGTCATACAATGATTTCTGTGAATCAGATTATGGAAAACGGGATTTCTTATGCTGTTTCAGTACTGGGCCAAAAGACTGGATTTTATGCTGATCAGCGTGAAAATCGCCACTTCATATATACAATTTCAGATGGTCAAAAGGTTCTTGACATTTGCTGCTACAGTGGTGGTTTTGCTCTTAATGCTGCACATGGAGGGGCAATAGATGTCACAGGTATAATTTAACTGCTGAACATTCAATACCTTACAGTATTTGATTTTGGACTTTAAGTTGTTCAGTGCTATACGTTTCTTTTTTCTTTTTCTAATTTAGTTTTCAAGTTTTCACTTATTTATTAAGGAATCAAGTAGAGTGTATTTTCTGTTTGAATTGAATCAAAGAAAATCTTCAATTTCCTCTATGATGAAATTCCATGCAAAACTGTCTGCAACTTTTTCTTTTTTCCTCCAAAAAAGGTGTACAAGATTTGTGAAATTTTACAGAAAGTTAAAATGAACAAATCTGGAGTTCCTGAAGTAACAAGATCTTTTAAGTGAGTGTCAAAATGGTCAAAATTTGGACCAATGCAGTTTCTGTTGAAGGAAAATTGATGTGTAGTACAGGCATAAAAAATCACCATGACCAAGCTTACTGATTAGCCCTTGCAATACCGAACTCACCTCTGAGTTTATTCTTTATCAGTTTTTTTATATAATTTGCAAGTACAACAGTGTTAACTTGAAACATACAAGAATTTAGCCGGTGAGACGTAACCTGGATGCAGCTTTGGAAAAGAGAATTTTTCAGTTAAATACACATAATAATTTCTCTTTTATTATGTAGGTTGAATTACTGTGTTATTGCTCATGACGTTTGGGATTAATTTGCTACTGTCATGCTAGGCTAAACTCGTTTACTTGGTCAATTAAGCTTTTCAAAGCCACTTCTGTAAATATCATTTGTTTTTTATATGCACCTCTGGATCAGAATGACAGATATTTTCTCATTGATTATGATTAGGTTAAGCCTTAAACCTCTTTATTTAATTATTTCTTCTGCCATTATGCTTCTTTGCTCTTAACAAAATGCAACTAATAAGGTGCCTAATTTGCAGAACTAAGTTTAAAGTCGATCCATTCCCATCTTAATGAACTTTCCCTTGAGTCATCCTGTCTCTCTGGCCTAGTTCTGCCAATAGTTGTGGATTATTCCTCATCATGATAGCCCAAACTCAAGCCAACATCTTTCTCCCTTTGTTACAATCCTTGTGCCACCATTGCTTCTACTTGACTGCCATTTCTTAAATGCCACTGCTCCAATGGATGTTTGCTTTATATGCCATTGATTACTTAGACGCTCCAATTGAATTAGGTTTTCTTCTTGTGTGGTCTCAAGGAACCCACTGCATTTGTGCGGATTATTGTTCTTGAAGAGCATAAGAGAATACTTGTGATTTGACAAGGTTGGGTAGATAGGCTTAGTTGTAGCAACTTACAAAGAAACATCACTTTGATTATTTCCCTGGTTCAAGTTCATAATTAAGATTCTTATGCCTGCACAGATCTTTTGGTTGATTACTCTTGCAGACTACGTGTGTTTATTATCTTAATTTTGATCACAATTCCTGGCAAACTTGGTCACTTGTGATTGGAAACAAGGTTGGAATCAGGAAAGGTGAAGATGAAGATCCCAGTGGATGTTTGCATGCCTAGCAGTTGTTAAGCAAAAGGCCTCAATGAATTTGTGATCACTGGGTAGTAGTTGTTCAGCTGTCATCTCGTATTAACCGAAATTCATGTGATTTGGTTTTACATCTTGGCTAATGTAATCATATATGCATTTAATGTACTAAGTTTAATACTTAGAATGGCAGAAAAGACCAATTTAAGTTTAACTGTTCAAGGTGCTTCTTTATGTGGTATACACTTTCTTTTTTGGTGATATTAAGGCTGGACAGGTTAGCCAAACATTGTGTTGACCTTGATCTTCCCTCCCTGCCTTGATTACATCTGCTCAGCAATCATATTTCAAATGCCATACCATTTTTCTGAAGGAGGGTATTCTGATGTGTTCATTGTTTCAGGTGTTGACTCCTCTGTTCCTGCGTTGGAGCTTGCAAGAGAAAATGTTGTTCTTAACAATCTGGATCCGAGTAGGATATCATTCTTGAGAGAAGATGCAACTGAATTTATGAAGGGTGCCCTTTCAAGAAATGAGTCATGGGATATAGTTATTTTGGATCCTCCGAAATTAGCCCCAAGAAAAAAGGTAGAACATGTTATTTTATACTTGCCATGCAAATTACTTTGGTTTTGAAGAAATTAGCTAAATTTTTGGTAGTAATTGAGATTGGTTGGTCTAGTTGTCACATGCACTTACTCTTGTGCTTGACTGAACAGGAAGCTCATCTTCTCTTACCATGCTTAACTCACTCTCATAGAAAGTATACATAGTTTTTTTATGAGTAATAGAGTGTGTTTGGATTGAGATTAAAAATGATGATGGTTGAGTAAGGGGTTTAGTTTGTGTTAAGGGATGAAGTGTTAATGCTGTAAAAAGTGTTGTGGGATTATATATTAGGAGCGTTTGGTGTTGGTTTTGAAAAGTGTGCGGAACCATTGGTCCAACTAACATTTCAATAGAACTATAATATTGAAATTAATGAACATTAGGATCCGTGGGTAGAAAAAGCAAGTGATGAGTTATATGTGGTCCAATTGAAAATACCCCCTTAAAACCCATCCCCTAGGTTACCATTAAGCCCCAAAAGACCTCTGAAATTGTCACTAGACATGGTGAAACTAGAGGAAATGTTACAAGGGTAACGAATTACCCGCTTTCCCCCTCATTCCTAACACTTGTTATATTGGGTATGTGCTCGATGATATTGGATACTAAATCCTGAGTTCAACCCTAAAGTTATCTGCATTTTCATTTCACTTTGAGCCGTAACAGTAAAAGCAACTAAATATAGCATAATCGTTGCACATAAACCTACTTAGGCTAGCTGCTTGACTTTCCTATGTCAATCTGGATTACAGAATGTCACCTGGGTAGCAAAATATAATTTTAAATGTAAACTTTGACTCCATTGTCATCTTTGTATTTTATCTTTGGAAGCAAAAGCTTTTCCATCGCTGTAAACAATGTTATTGAAAGTTGCATCTGATCAGCTGCCTTGCCAAATTGGTCCTGGATAACAAAATGAATGTTAGAAGAACAACTTATGTTTATGTTCTTAAGAACATATTGTCTCAGGCATTGACTTGCTTTAGACTAGCGGCATTATCTTACCTCTATCAAATAGACTGATTTAAGATTGATGTCATCAAAGAAAATTACACAGCAAAATATGGTGGTATCTCTAGACTCTGACATAATATGAGTTGAAGATGGACCAAAATTCACTCCTCTGCCAAATTTATGTAGGAAAGTTAGGTGGCTGTCCTGGATACTTTGCTTTAAAGTGTTTTTGCTATATTTAGGTTGTTTTTAGGGTGTTAGATGTAGGTAGGACTGAGATGGTTCTAGGATTCAATCGAAGGGTTGAATAGTAGCTGCTCGAGGACTGTGAATCTAGCCGGATACCATAGCAAAGAGTTCAAAAGAAACTCTGCCGTGCATTTATCAGTTATCGAATCACTTGCTTGCTCAAACACTTGCTTTTACTGTGCATTTTCCAGTTTTTCCTCACTAATTTTGCTGCCTTTGTTGCTTAGGCTCTACACAATGCGTCAGGCATGTACAGAAATCTGAACTCATTGGCGATGAGATTGACAAAACCCGGTGGTCTTCTCATGACTTGCTCTTGTTCTGGAGCCATGACCCAAAGTGGGACGTTCTTGCGTATTCTTCAGGCTAGTTTCTTCTCATCCTCGCTTTGTATCTTTAGCAAACTTATATATATCAACAAGATCTTAGCAATACTTGTTCTTTATCGTCATCATTGTTGTCAATTGTATTGGAAAATAAAAAATATGTATGTCCCGAATCCTTCGTCAAATGTATATACTGGCGTTTGTTTTCCATAGTTTTAAACAGTTCCCTGATTGGCATTTCTTTCTCTGGTCAAGCAGAGTGCTGCTTCAGCAGCTGGAAGAAAGATCACAACTTTACGACAAGCCGGGGCAGCTTCTGATCATGCTATTGACCCATCCTATCCAGAAGGAGCATACCTTTCTAATATTCTACTTAGAGTAATCTAAATCTAATTGTCACAACCTTCATTCATGTGTACAATTACAATACAAGCAGAAATGTAATGGAAACAGAATCTTCGTATTTAGTTGTGCTTCTCAAATAATACATAAATTTTTTAAATACTTTCGTATCTAACTATGGCCCAAAATGAAAGAAAAAAAGAATTCAAACCAAAGTAAAATACTTCATATTACAAATAAAAACACTTCTCATGCTCAGGTTATATTTTAAACATCATTACACAGTTACACATTACATGCAAATGGTCTTGGCCCCTGGGATGCTCGAGACTGGTTTGTGGATGGCGCACAGTAAGAGTTATATTACACGCAAAAGGTATGGCCTTGGGATGCTCGGATACTGATAGTTGGTGGCGCGAGCAAAGTCTATTGGCCTCCAGGATTTCTGTTCCATGATAAGTAAGAAGGATCTCCCAATCGCCTGAAATTAAGAGATGGCAATTATACATATTATTAAAAATGCACCTAATGTTAGATTTACAAATGCCCTAGAAACTAGTTCAAAACACTTTGAAAAGGCACCATCAATTAAAAGTCTGAGCTAGGAAGGTTACCTTGGTCTGATGAAATAAATGAATGTGAAGCACATGGCTGAAAAGAAGCACAATGACCCAACCACGAGGTAAGCAATGCCAAGAAAGTCGTTCTTTCCACCAAGCCATGTTGTGGTTGAAAGGACGAGTTTCTTCTTGCCATTGAAACTGTACGTGTTGTAGTTGTTATCCAATACCACGTTTATAACATCATTTTTCTGGAGGTCCACCTCTATCTTCCCATACAACTTTCTAAAAGTTGGTAGAGCTGCAGTTCGCATCCAAACCATCAGATCCTCCTGCTGGTTCAACTGTTTCATATATTTGAATTCAACCACATCAGTACATTTTCCAAGTATTGCTTCCACATAAAAGCATAAAAAGGCTTATAGTTAAGTCATTTATCCCCGCAGAAAATGACCACAACTCAAGGTAGACAGGAAGAGAGTAGGTTCAGATAATTTCTTCAATTGAAGAAAACATCAAACCAATATAAACAGAAGACAATATTTCCAAATTCTGAGACCTCACAGTTCAATAGCTTTAATGAAAATTACATTGATATTAAGTAATCCAGTTGACAGGATCAAAGTTTGAAGTTCGTATCACATCATCATATTGGACACAAACTTGCATTTTGAGTATCTAATATAGAAAAACCAGAAGCTAAGCAGCAAAATTGCAAAAATGAAAAAGGATGATTTCTGTTCTCCCATGAAACATAAGCTGAATTCCAGTTAAGAGAAGCCATGACATAAGAGTTCTTTAGACTCCAAAAGGTTTCCACAAAGTCATATCTTTTAATTTTTCCAAATCAAAAAATCCAGTGATGAAAACCAAACAACCAGAGCACTTGGGTCATTCATAGCTGTTCAAACTTTTCTTGGGGTTTTCTTTTGGTTGCTAAAATATGAGATGCTATTAGCCAACTGTGCACCAAGTGCGGCAATTGTGAAAATACTTTTATAGCTATTTGCAGTCACTTATTAGTTAGCTATTACTTTTGACATGCATCCAGATGCAAGTAATGAAAACACTGCATAGATTTTCCCATTCTAATAAATTCTATAAACAGATAATCACAAAAATATTCTGCCACTAGATGCTGCATGCAAACGTTTTCAAAAAGTTCTTATTATTCATGAAATAATTAGATAGAGAATAACTTACTGGTACAGTGGCATCGAGTTGTTTACCGCCAATGATGGGACCGCTCTGAAAATTTTTTGGTAAGACATTTTTACCAAACTTGTGGTCCCTGTCACTCTTCCAGGAGATATCCTTCTTATTCACTTTCAAATCCACGTTGTTGCGAGCGAAGGTATATGTATCATTAAACAAACTCCATGCTATAAGACCACAAGGTACTATGGCCCTTCCATTGATACGATCTTCTGGACCACAAACAGCTGTATTATTCTCACTTCCCAAACCTTTCAGTTGCTTGTCACTTCGGCTCTTAACATACCTGAATTACAGAGTTGTAACTTGTAAGCACAACTATAACCAAATAACCACCTTAGAATCTATTCAAGTTCTTCAACTATTAACCAATAAGCATCCAATTTGTAAAATAGAAATTCAATCAGGTCAAAGATGGACAGAAAGGACGTGAACAAATAATATGGTAATCATGAAGACAGTAATTTTCTACCATCAGCACAAACCATATGAATCTTTAGATATGGTTTTTTTTAACACAACAAATCATAGGTTGGTTAAAAATGAGTTGTCAATCTCTGGCTAACCTGCGATGATTCTGGTAGAAGTTGTCAAGTTGATAGTACACATAAATAGGTTGCTTCATACGCTTTGGTATCTGAAGAAGAAATAGTAGAAGAAAAGAAAATAAGTTTACTGAGGGAGTAATTTAGATTGTTATAGTTAAGTGCGATAATGAGAGGGAATTTAGGCATGTTGTGCAGTAGGGAGCAATATAGCATAGGTTTTTGTAGCTTGGAAAGTCACAAATACAACAAAAAATTGCAGTAATAATCAACAGACAAGACTTACAGTTATGACTCTGGTGCAACTTTTATTTCCAGGGGTTTGAATATATTGGAGCTTATCAGTCCTATTTTGTGCAGGAATACATTCAGTATCGTACCGGTCAATAATTTCAACAACCTACAGAAAAGGGAGATCCTTCATTACGTATGAAGTTACAACTGGAAAACGCGATAGATATTTCAGGCCACAACCAAGCTTACATCTTTGGAAGCAGCAATGCAAGCAATTCCAATGGGAATGAAGATGACGCTAACCACCATGAACGCAGTAATTACCTGTGGAGAGAACATCAATGGTTGTTTACATTTGTGCTGATTGCATAACAAGTAAGGTAGCAAAGAGATAACAGCAACAACTTACCCATCGGGGAGTGAGAATAGGCTTGCAAGCTGGGAGTTCCTGTTGTGTAAACTTCGAATCTGAAAGGCGAAAACAAAATCCCTTTAGTACATTAAATATGACTATAGAAGGAAATTGAAAGGCTACAAAAACACTTTCTTTCCTTTCTACCAATGATTCCATTCTTGAACCTCTTTGAATTGAACACAAGTACGTTTTAACTAATAATAAGGCATGTTTGGACGAATACATTTGTCATAAGATGTTCGTTTTGAGCTCTAACAAGCACTGAATTTTAAGAACATGTAGTTGAAGCAAAGTAATTGAATTAAGAAGAAAGTCAAAAGGGTCAGAAAATTAGCAGCAGAAAATCAGAAACGAGCATAAACATGCAAGACTAGCATAGGAAAGCAAAAGAAAAGAAGAAAACCAAGAACCCATCACAGATTAGATAAAACCCAATAGTGAGAAGAGCCCAAAACAGTATTCATTCATACGATATGCCAATAAAAAAGGGGGAAAAGGGTAAAGAAATTACATTTAGGGCGCTTAGAATTCTTCTTGACAGCAGGATCGGCGGATCCATTGGCTCCTGAGCCGGAAGACGTTGGATTATTACTCATCGGAACTAGCAGCGGCGGCGGCTGTGGCAGTTGGGTTTCGTTTCTATTTAGAGAAAACGCGTGGTGGTGGTGGTAATGGTGGTGGTGGTGGTGGTGTGGTGGAGTTGAAAACTATGCAAAAACCTCAAGAAGAGGGAAGAGAGGTGGGATTGGTTTGATAGGAAGAGAGAGGTTTGAAAGAAATTGGACAAAGAAGTACAAATTTATAGAGAGAGGTGTTGTATATTGACTCGGGAAGGTGAGGGGAAAATCAAAGAGAATTAAGAAATAAAAAAGACTGACTGAACAACGGGAGAGAGAAGACTTCCCTTTCTTTCATCTCTCTCTCTAATACGACGGCTTTCAGGTTCTATTTGCCAGTCAGGACTTTCTCCCTCTTCTAGAAGCCCATGACTTGTTAATTGTTATGCTCTTCAATTTTATTTATTTTATTCATTTTACATTGCTCTTTTCTTTCATAAAATAATTAATAAAGTTAAAGTATTATTTGTTTTTTTATTGCGTAAAATATTCTAGAGTTTATAAAATATTTCACTTTAATTCATACTATAATATCTTATGCTTTTTTAAAACTTGTAACTTAAATTTTTATAATAGTTAAAAAAATCAAATAAAATATTAAAAATTTGCAAAAACTTATGACTCTATGTAGAGAGAAAATGTGCGGCAATTGCTAAATCACATCTTTATGAATCATCTACGGGTTTAGATTTAACTCTCATTCAAATATCTCAATGTCTCGTCACATGAGACAAAAAGAAATATTACACTTTATTTATAATTTTTTTCGAATTTAAATTTTCAAAATTTTCTCATCAATTGTTTTTTTTTTCATTTTGAAGTGGAGTGGAATTTTTCATATTTTTAATTTTAAATTAATCATTTCTTAATTTCTTAACTAATAGAAATGTTACAATTGCAATTTTTAGAAAATTCTACGTTTTATATTGCAAACTTTTAAATTATAAGGGATAAAGTATAAATTTTGTAAATCATAGAAATTTTATGTAGTTTTCTTTCTATCTTAACGGTGGATTTTTTTTTTTTAAAATCAGATCAAATGGATTTCATTAAATCAATTGTGAAAGAAAAACTTTTAACCGTCTAAAATATTCGGAAGGAGTAATATTTTTCCCGTGTTCATTGAAAGAAAAAAAGAATCACAGTTGCAATTTACAAAGAAACAACTAATCACATGGTAATTATCAAAAAAAAAAACTAATCACATGGTAGAACCTTGTACAATTTTCACGTGCCTTGAATTTAATTTATTTATATATTTTTAACAAAAGGTAATATTATTAATTATTTTATAAAGTTTGAAAAAACTATAGTATTTATCAATCCCTTATAGATCGAACCTATAACTTACGTCATCGAAAAGACTGACTAGTTATACTATAGTTTAGGAGCATTTATTATTGTTAAGGTTTTATATAATTGTTTTTGCCGTTTAAGAAGAAGCTGCAAAATTGGTCAAACCGATTACACCAAAACCTAAAATTAAATAAACCTTTGTATTGTAAGAAAACAAAAACGCGGTGTTTTCCTTGGACCGGAAACGTGGTTCGCAAAGTAGAATTATTATAGTAATTTTCTAGTTACTCCTAACAAAAGAGGTTAAGCCATCGTTCAACTTCAAACGACTAGGAAGACTTTTCCTTTTATTTTTAAATATCCGCATTTGCGAGAGAGGGTCCCCCATCCTGCAAGGTGGACAAGTCGTGGCCCACGCCCTCTAAAAATTAACTATATTTTTTAAGATTAAATTTAAGAATATTCAGAAAAATATTGTTGATAAATAAACACTAAAAAATAATCTTTATTAGTCATGCATGTTTGTGGGTAAAAAAACATACCAGTAACTTTTTTTTATAAGAGTAAAAGTTCTAACAAAATTAAATTTTGCAACAATGCCGAGGCGGTTCATTGGTTATGTCCGATGATAAAGTATCAATAGAGTTTCAAATTTGAGTTTTTTTTGAAAGGAAGAAATTCATTATTATAAATCAGCAAGTACAAAAG
>NBIL01131634.1:0-16806 GCA_002752925.1 Viola pubescens var. scabriuscula | reverse complement strand
GGCTCATATGGGTATATTAGTGGCAAAAAGGCAAGAGTTCCCACAATATCTTCTACTAGTTTGTTCCTTGAAAATGACTTGTGAGCACAATCATGGCCTATAACAAAAAACTTCAATTTGAAAAAAAAAATAATAAGAAAAGTTGGTAAAGATGTTCCAACACCAAGGAACACAACACAATGAACTGATAACAGGTAACATAACACCTAAAGAAAAAGGCGAACAAAACTCACCCCAGTAACAGCAGTGCCTGTCCACGCCCAAGCAAGTGGGAGCAAATACCATGGAGCCTTTGAAATCATAAATAGCCCGAGTGCATATGAAGAGGCTGATATTAAAACCGACTTCAACGCTTTTGCATCATCAATCTCAAATACCTTATAAGAAAAATGTCAAGCATTTAGATAATGATGTTTTATTACTTAAATCTTATTTTAAGCAAAATTCAACAGGTGTTGATGAAATGGAAGGAATATAAGATTTTTTAAGTCCTTCATTTAAGGTACTTCGCCACAGCCTAGTAAACAAGGAAAACCAAACACTGAAATAATTGAGGCAGCATGCCAACATAGATACAGGCTGAAGAAAGGGAGTCTAAAGATGATCATATATCCTCCAACCATTTTCCATGCATTGGATTACTCGTAAACCTTCTGCTCATGTTGAAGGATAGGACCACATCAAACACCCACAAATAAGGACCGACATTGGTGTGGTCAAGAACTGAAAGCGAATTCTGGCTCTGGAAAAGTACTTAGTGTATCCTAAAATGTCATCTGAAGTTGACAACAGAAAATTAGAAGCTAAGAGAAGCATCATAAGATACCATATTCCCTTACTACACACAGAGATCAGACCTAATTCATTCTTCAACAAGCCATGCAAAAAGAGCAGCCACCCATATGCAAAGTTAACCAAAGTAGACAGCTAACACTCACTAACAGTTGTGCACCCTGCTGCGTGCAACAATGTTATGAATAATGAAATGAAATTGAGCAAATTATTTCAGAAAATTAAATAAGCATTGCAGGATGTAACAGAAACAAACATCTGCAGATAGAATCTTAAAGGAAAAATTGCACCGGAACTCAAAACTTAACTAAACTTGCTGGAAAGTCTTTTAATCTTCCTTTATTCAGAGATGACTGTCTTGGAACTTCAAATCATTTAATGACTTGTTTGGCTGATTTTATACCCGAGAAACTCCACAACCTATGGACTCTCTAATAACTCAAAACTTTCGAGAATACAGGTAACAAGGAATCTTTACTGTCAACAACAAGGTTCAACTTTAACCCTTTATTTTGCTAACATGGTCAAAAAGTTGTATTGGAACTCAATTAGTTAAAACTCCTAGAAGTCTTTGAGTCTTCCTTTATTCAAAGTTGACCAATTAATGACTTGTTTGGAAAATTTAAGGCATAATTAATGAAACTAATTAAAGAGAAATTGGACAAATTTCATTAATGCAACAAAAAAGAAATTGCCAGGAAATCAATTTTTGCCTCCAAGATCAACAAAATCCCAAGATGTTGAACTATACTGTATTACTCATGCTGGTGAAAAGAAAGGTGAAATGAAGATAAGTTGAATGCAAGGGAATTTACCTTTTTTGGTAAGGTATCGATGATATCCTTTAACATAACACTTTCTGGGAGTGGTTCTCCAATTTGCTTGAAACCATAATTTTCTGCTAACTGTTTTCTATACTCTGCACTGTCTGCAGAAGATGGTGCCGCTGGAATGGCCACAGCTCGTATTCTCTTAATACTTTTCATTGGTTTTAAACATTTTCTCTGTCCTGCTCTATCCACAAGAAGCCTATCCCATGCTGAATGATGGATGCCTGTCTATCAAAAGAAGCAACCATTACACACTGATCATATCAATAAAAAGGAAAATATAACAGGCAGTGACTGTCAAAAGGCAATAAGGGTGACAGCAAAACCAACAACACAAGGCTAAAATATTGCCACATACTAATAGGGAAGCGATTGTATTGCAAGAAAATGTTTCCAAGTCTGACAAAATGACAGAGAAGTCCAGAAATGAGGTAAACTGACCAATCCCTGGAATAAGGGCTATAGAAATACAACTATTGAACTCATATTAATAACAGGATATCAGAATGCTGCCTGAAATAACGTTAGACAAACAACTGGTGTATCAATTACGACCTTAAAAAAGATAAGGAGAAAGCGTAAGACACAACTATGAGAACCGCAGATGCCATATGACTTTGCAATTATTAAATTAAAATGATAACTTACATTGCAGATGAAAGCATAAAGAAGCAAAAAACCAGATAAAAACCCCACTGCCCAATTGCTTAACAGGATGAAATACTAATCCATCAAGAACAATGTAACAGTAAATGAAGCTCCAGGAAAAAAATACAGAGAGAGAGGGAGATGAATGGACCGGGAGAGCAGTGTGCTGGCATCTTTTGACTCCGAATAGGTCTTTGATAAGGTCCCTGACCCTGAGAAAACCAAATAGACATTGATGAAATTATACAGAAACAAATACAAAAGAGCAAACTTTGAGAGACACCCAGATGGAGAAAGATAGAGATTATACCACGAAGAGGAGGACAGAGTCGGAAATTCTGCAAGCCATTGCTATAGAGCAGAAATGCAGAGGAACCACTTATTAGGGAGAATGAATGAATGAATGGAAGAATGAGGTGTGGATGGTAAAGAAAGAAAGACGGAAAAGATTGCTAAGCCTTTTTGGCTTCCTTTTCCTTGTTGTGTAGTTTAGGAGGAGGAAGGAGGAAGCCTTTTGTCCCTGTGCGTGTTTATATATTGTTGACTGCTCTGTTGCAAACGAATGAATGACCAAAGAAGAATCACCGTCTTTGGCCGCCAATTGTGGATAATATTGCAGGAGACGCTGTGTCCTCCTGTTCGTAACTTACTTACTACTGGCAAGCGACACAACTCACAACTGTTTGTTTAGCGGCACTGTGGACCCAAAAGAACCCAACCTGCCTACCGAAGCGGAGAATTATCAGAGAATTTCTGAACCACATACTGTACCTCATTATCAAAAATACAAAAATTATTATTAATTTATTTTTTTTAAATTAAATAGGAGTTTATATAGTTAAATTTAATCGAATCAAAATAATTTGAATGCACCATACAAAATGATCCAGAAATTACCTAATAATTCCTCCGCCCATATCAAGGTATAATATTCAGTTATTCAACGCCATCCGCCTCGTTCTCACGTCAACAAGCTTTTTTTTATTAGAATCAGAAGGAAAAGTAATTCGATCGAGATTAATCGGGTTGAAAAAAATAATTGGATAGTAAATTTATATATAAAACAAAAAAGTAACTTTATAGTGTAAAATTTAACATTAGAGGTTCAAAGTTTTACTAATATTCGTGATGAAACCTATATGTATTAAACAATTTTACTTTCTTTACTAATGAACTATCTTATTGGTGCACACCTAATTGAAATTCCGAGTGCAGCGTATAATTTTCTCTTTACTAATGAACTGATGAACGGAATGGAGGAAAATAAGGGGAGCCATGCAAGAATCTAAGCGAGAAAGCTCTCAGGTTGCAATAATCAGTAGATTCTTTAAAGTTACTGCTTTCTTAGCTGTAAGTTTCACTAGTTCTTTCTTGTACAACAGAGTATACACAACTAAGAAAATATTATTAGAGTCGATACATGCTGATAACTACAGCGAAAATAAACCAGAAAATAATGTTAAAATCCCAGGGAAAAGAACAAAATTGGAGGGGTCGTAAAAGTCCCCAATCTCTCCTAGTTGAGCATCTATACTAATGAATTCAACAACGCATACTCTATAACTTATCAAACAAACAAAGAATACGATTCCAGATAACCTTCACCGCGCCTCATTGACTGTTGTTCCTAGGAAAATCGTAGCCACGACAGTGAGTTTGATAAAAAAAAAAAAAGGGGCCAACCCACCAAAGATGTACCATGAGAGAAGAGGGTTAGAAACTTACCTTTGCGAAAACATAATCGACGGCACCTTTTTCTGCCAATTGTTACTTTGTATCCCTATATTTCAGTTATCTACTGGCCAAATGTACATTCCTCTAGCGATGTCAGGAGGATCCTTATTGCACAGTTCCCACTAGTTACGAGGATGTTTCTGCTGTGCCGGAATTATTCCTAGAGAGAGGACACTATGCTTCTACCCTAAATCATTTGGTACGGATGCTCTGCACTGCATTATGTGCTAAACTTTCAGCATCCTTGAGTGAACCATCTGGTTTCGACTTCTCGTTGGCCAATTTCTTCAATTCTCTCTCAATATTCTCGCAGTTCTCCTCGTGAGATTTGTTAAATAATCTCACAAAGTTGAAAAGGGTTGAAATGACTGCAAAGCAGTACATCCGAAGGGTTAACTAGATACATGGTTTTTAGGTTTTATCATGTAATTCCATTAAAAGTTGCAAATAGGTGAAGGGAAAGGTCTAGTTGACAAACACCTTGTTCAAAGGGGCAGCGGGCGGGATCTTCTCCAAAGTATAGAATCAATGCATCCACATTTCTACCCTGTGACAGTATCAGGACAGGTATATTACTTCATACGTAACAAACACTATAATGTTACACTATAAAAGCCCGCTTATTCCAAAAGAGAGCATAAAAACCTACCACTCCAGAGTACAAAGAAGCCAAAGACCTGACTTCAGCCTCAGCAAAAAGAAGAAACTCCTTCAATGTCTGATCAACAGAGGACAGGCAGTGATTTGTGTCAGAAAATGCATATATACATATAAAGAAGCACATGCATCTAAAAAAAAAAGTATGGTAGAACGAGGTCTGAAATATAAACTACTAGATAACTATTTAGCGTATAACATTATCACACCATATCTAACAAACATTTAGGGTTATGACTCCAAAAGAGTAAGAATTATGTAAATATTTTGTAAGCAAATCTTTATTGTTAATTAACAATTATATTTATCTTTATTGTGGATTATATTTGGGCTACTAATGTTTTGTAAGAAATCTTTATGTGTCGATTAGCAGCATACAATTATAAAAGTAGCTTTAAGAATAACATGATATCCCAGGACAAATACAGTTTTCCAAAATAAATAATCTCTGAAGGAGAATAAAAGTAGGGGGAGAATTTCATGGGAGCACAACCAGTAACATACAGTTTTACTTTTACTTTTTCAGTTAGCATGAGAAAAGTCAACAGAAGGTAGAAATACCTTGCAGAAAAGTTCTGATATAGGACCGTCGTTCTCAGAGGCTGAAAGTTCTTGTATAACCTTTTCTAATCCTTTGCTTACAGCTTGCATCTCCTCCGCCAAAAATTTCAGTTGTACCTAGGTTGCAAAGGTACAAAAATATAGGTGTCAGTTAAACCGTCAAGTTTTCTTAGTGCTGATAAGAATATTTCAACGACCAAAATTAGTACCTTTGATGCAGGTTCCAAACTGACTAAGTCTTTTGAAAAGTCTAGAAGTTCTGGTAATTTTTCAGCAAGCACCTACCACACATCAAGCAGAGTAAATGACAGTGCAGAAAATAGGTTGGTTGCCACCAGCAGTTGACCTAAATCATAGCTTAAAAATTTGATGCATGTAAGTTTCAAAAATGATTGAAAGATATTCAGTAAACAATTGACGGGCTAACAAGGCTGCCCATGCAGAGAACTCCAATTCTTCTCAGCCCATTATTACAATGGGCAATTGCGAAAGAAATATCAGAGAGTAGGGATGAGAGAGAGGCACAGTGATAGAACGTTAATGTGCAAGAAGCAGAGTCCCGTACATGATCAGTTGTCAACATTCAACCAACTATAAACTAGTAATGAATGTGGTAAGAACATGGCTGGGAGGATACCATGGCATCTCTTCAAGTTTCAACTGAATTACCATGAAAACACATGGCTAATCTAATACGCAGCACATAGATGTCACATTAATGTAAGGAAACATATCTGGTGCCGTACTCTACCTGGGTCAGGTGAGTACATTTTCCTCGGAAAACAGAACAGGCTTATCAGTACTAAAAACAGTGAGCCAAATTATGTGAGGGTTTTTTTCCCTGTGTACCCAAAACCAATCAGCATTCGTACTTCAAAAGCACAAGTTGTCCTCCATTAGGATCCTTATGTTCATGCTTCTTGCATTTTAACAAACAAATATACAATACTCCGTATTTTAGATGTGTTCTTCCATGTCATACATGGCTGATACATTGTAAGGTGTAAGGACAAACAAATACAATGGGTTAAATCATGATAACTGTCTGCCTATCACCATAGAACTCTTAAAGCACGATAACAGAAGATGACTTTCACTAGATAAATCCGCCAGGGAGAGAAATTTGTACCTTACAAAGATAATGCATAAGAGTCATCTTGCTGTTTCTTGCCCTAGTGTCAGTTAGTTTAAGAAGGCTGTCCAACCTAAATCCAATAGCGGAACCTTGAAGATCAGGGAAAAGAAATTCAGTAAGAAAGGGACACACTAGAAGTTAATAATAGACAAGAAAGTAACCCATCACATGTGAACATTTTAGGTGCCACGGCATGCAATCACACAAGGTGTCAAAATAAGTAGTATTTAATAAGTGACAAAGCATATGAGCTACTATCGATTTGACAATTAGAAACCTGACTGCGAGGTTATATCATTACCATAACAAATGCCATGCTCTTAAAAACGATCTTGAGCTAGCTAATATAAAGGCTTGCCAGCTTGAGCTTTTAGCAAAAACTATCGCTTTCCTTACATGGTTGAGCTTCTAGTTGGTTGGTTCACCATGCAAACCAGACAAGCACACAAGAGTTTCACAGCCCCATTGTAGCTGCACATCATGGCATTGTTCCATTAAACTAAAACTCACAGCTATTCCTTCCTACTGTAATTGCAAGGGATTGAGAAATTGGCATATATGACACCAGATGTCAAAAAGAGGGAAGGGAAATTGAACAATACGTTGCATAAAGCACACTGCAGCTTATTGACATTGAGTAATCAACAATGAAGTAAAGGACAGTGCAATTTAGTGACATCAAGGAATCCACTATCAAATAAAGTCGCTCGTTATTGACTATTGTTGCTGAGAATCTACTGCCACTCATCCTTACGGATCTCTCACCATGCCTAAGGATACCTCTTGTAGCGGGGGAAACTATGGATGTAGCCTATTGCCTTTGGAAAGTAGCCTCAGATTGCTGAGATCTGATCATTTGGAGGAGTCCATAGTGCAGGTAGGATATTCAACTTTGTACAAGAACAGAAGTAATTTATGAACGTGGCTGATTGAAGATTTTCAATTAAATCTAACTTCCTCATATTAACAAAATAATGTGGATGAGTACTGGTTCTGTTCCACCTGGAGGACCTTGAGAGTGCATCCTCACGACCTTGAGGGTGCAGAATATGATAAATTTAAGATGATGGAGATGATAAACTCAATGAGTTGCAAATGATAACACGTGATCCAAAAGAAAGTGAACAAAATTCAACTTACCCCTAGCAGTTCCCTGGTTTAAAGCATTTCCTAGTGACAGGATAGTTTGCATGACTCTCTTTAATTTGGCAGAATTTCTAATCTGTTGAGAGAATCCAGACCATACGTAGACTGAGGAAAATATTTGAAAATTGTTTTTATATACATGTTTTAAAAGGAGAACAATGTAGGGAAACTTGCCTCGTCTGCTGCTGAGTTCACCACACTCAGGGATTTTCTGAGGTCAGAAACCTAAATAGAAGACAGCCAAAGTGGACAAGTTGATAACTAACCAAAAAAAGAGAAGGCAGAAAATACGGTAAGACTGTTACATGCATTCTCTAAC
Organism: Viola pubescens var. scabriuscula; assembly: GCA_002752925.1. NCBI lineage: Eukaryota > Viridiplantae > Streptophyta > Magnoliopsida > Malpighiales > Violaceae > Viola > Viola pubescens. The sequence continues at coordinate 8,984 of NBIL01131634.1, read as the reverse complement.
CTGAGAATGAAACTGCATCTTAAATGAGAAAACTCTGAGCTTAGATTCTACTCGCGGCACTTTCATCAACTCTAAGAAAAACTGCCAAAGGAATAACAGGTCAATTAACAAAATAAGATAGGGATGTCAGACCAGTAATTTTAAGAAGAGAAGAATTATCCTTCCACTCTATCATTTTCTCTCTTTCTTTTTTCTTTTCATTTATTCTCCCTCGTGCAAGTATATGAATGGGCCATGCTCATTGAGAAAATAGATTTGAATTAGAAAGTGTATCAACAGACAACAATCAAGATCTCAAAATCAGATGAATATTGCTTTCAATAGAAGGGAAAAAAATATCCTCTCAACAAGAGAATTAACAGACAAATTGCTGGGCATAAACAAAACACCACTCACCAGTTCACATTTTCCTAACTTTTCCTTTTCTCCAGTGTACCCCTGAAAATATAAATGTGAAAGGAATTAAGCTTAAAATGCATAAAAGTATCCATCCTAAAGTTCTGAACTGCTGGCTACATGATTACAAATCATGGTCATGGTGGAGAAAAATCTTGAGGATGGCACAGGAGAAGGTGGAGCAGGGGACAAGAAAGCTAGTAATTAGTTAAGATGCCACCAAAATGGAACATAGAGACGATCTATTCTCAGCTTTTCCCAGGTAGTGGCTAATCCGACCCGCAGACTTGCAGAACCACCTTGTGGATGCAATTGCAAGTCCCTGTATAGTACTAAGCAACAGGCGCTACTCATGTATGACATATAACAAGAATAGATCAATCATAGTTTACCTTAAGTAGATCCATCTCTTCTTTTGTTGGACAAAACTTTATTAGGTTTTCAACCTGATCAATGTCTAGTCCTGAATCCTCCAGGGCAAGCACCGAACTCTGTCAGTACCATAGACTGGAATTAGGGCAACAAGTCAAACTGGACAATTTTAGCACCAAAAGCAATTGCAACCGGTTCAAATAACAATTGTCACATTTCTTCAAGGAAAAAAAAGGTCAAGGAATAAGCAACGAAAACATTGAAGAAAGCCGGAGCACTCCTTGTACTTTTGTTTTCCCAATTTCTCGGACACACAAACAGACTGATTGACAGCAGCCATAACACCACTCGTGACCACACAAGGTCCCATTATACAGACAAAACAAAGAGTCTCTGGAATGTGCCACAATGATCAAAAATAAAATATCAAACAAGCATGCAATAATAACCACCTAACCCCATCCTCTCTATTCAAATGCATTTGAACAGCTAAATTGGAAACAGAAAAAGTCTTACTAACAACTAAACCATTAGGTATAATTTCAAAGACCTTAAACTACTTCTGGCAAAAAAAATACCATATAGCACACTCACAAACTAAAACAATGAACTAACAAGCAAAAATATAAACCCATAAAATTAAGAGGTATAATACAAACATCTGATGTGAGATTATAAAATGAACCAAAAAAATCTGAGAATACATTCTTTTGAAAGTCCAAGTTGATCATGAACTTCAGAATGGAAGTCCGCGAAGCCATGACTGACAACAATGCAACGAAGAAGAAAACTCAATATGGAAGTGAATCATGAGAATTTCATTCATGTGTGAATCAAATATGATATTTCTGTCCCCCGACAAAATATATACTCAGATCAGCAAAGATGATTAATTTATGATTAGTTTAAACCAGATATTTCACAAGCAAAGACCGTGTTGATGCAGTTTCAATTATGGACAATGCAGAGTACTTGTGATGCTTAGATGACTTGATACAAGGATGTAAAGGCTGAGAGCACGATTCATCTGTTTGAAGTTCAAGATAATTTATGGCAGCAAAGTAAAAAAAACGTACTAACAAGGTCTTAACAATGCATTTAGCTTACCATCAACTCTTGCAGTGGTACTTTCACCTTTGAAAGCATAATTTCGCAATTATAAGCTCGTCTGTGATCAACCTGCAACAAAAGCATAAGCAAAATCAAGTATACATAATGCATCTCTGATTTCCATCACCATAACTGAGAATAAATGGAAAAAAGAAAGTCCATCAAGGGTAACACAGTTCAAATTCAAGCTCAGGGCTAAAATCCTCCAAGACAAAACAGTTTACTAGAATGCAAACCATGAATATAACCTCAGCATCCTAGAATCTGTTTCTCACAGAAAATCCAAAACCCACCCATCACCAACAATGTAGAAGATCTGAAGTAGGAGGTAAAAGAACTTTCCTAATGAAATTAGCCAACATACAGGTTTCATAGTTCATGAAGTAGTCTAGCAAAGCAACCATATGATGTCTATGGCAAGTAAAAATCTTCTTATCCTTTCTGTGCTTCTTAACAATTAGCCAACATAAACCTGCCTACGTATCTGACCCAGATAAGAAGGCAGACTTAACAATTGAAGTTTTAAAAAATTAAGTAAGCCTCCTTTACGTAAAAGGTTGTTGGAAGACGGACTTTCCACTGCTTAAGAACTAAAGCCTCGGAGGTACTGCACTCCTGAGTTATCCAGGTATAGAGAAAAGTCCAGAAAAAATAACATAAATACTTGAAAATTACATCAGCATCTTCTTAATGACATTGGCTGGAAAAATGATAAGCAACAGGAGACCAGGATTGAAAAAGGAAACTAGAAATTATGTGCAACTTTCTCAGAATTACTCGCTCATGCACATTGGCTGGATATGGCTGCTAAATGGAACTGCAGTACAAATCAGAGCTAGTTGAGATCTTTCAACCATGAAATAGATCAATCCCGTTGATTTGTACTCCTGTGTGGCCCCAAACCATTAGCTTAAAAGAAACCTCTGAAACTAAGATTAATGTAAAATCCCATACAAGGATGATAGGATATTTGCAAAAAAGTATATCAAGAAAAGGTGAAAAGGTAAGAAGGATGACTTAATAAAAACTTAATCCAATTCTGCAACAGCAATGCTGAAGCTCTTTCCCGTTCTAGCTAAAGTACCAGCAGTTAGCAAACAAGGATTTAGCTTTTCTTGTATTGCCAGTAGGTAAGAAAAACCTCAAAAAAGGTTTTAAACACCTTTAATGATGAAAACAGTAGAGTAAGAATGATAGCCACCAACTAAAAAAATGAAACACCAAGGATGATACTAGTGGCACATGTAAAAGAACTTTTGAAAAGATCAACAATGATTATGCGACATCAGAAGCTTTAATAAAGTTTTTGAATGACGGAAAAAATGAGGACAGGAAAACAGATTGCTTCAACAGAGATAATCAAACAGAAGCTATCATGACCATTATGATTAACAAATTTAATACAAGTTACCAGTTGCACTTTCTCCGGTTTAGATCCACGTGGGCCACGTATACCTGTCTTCCCACTGGAATCTGAGTTTGGAGCAGCTGCAGAAAAAAGATTCTCAAGTTCTGACATGTCAATCAGACCCCTACAGCAAGAGGTAACAAGCAGAAAAGCATATCAGGCTTAAAAGGATGCCTAAATTGTCGATCAATAGATGTTAGAACTGGCTTTATAAAGCGCTACATACTTGGAACCTTCGCCACACTTCTGTGCATCAGCCCACAAGCTTCCCGACACAGCTCTGGATAACTTTAACCAATGCAATGGCTTCAGCTTTTTGCTTTGTTGACTCCTTGAGGTTATAGTGCGAGACAAGCGCCCCTTGGTGCTGGCAGGACTGCTGCTTGGTGGAGCAGGAGACGGAGACCTGGAAAGATTATCTCCACCACTGCCAGTCCCTGAAATACCTTTACCAGGAGGAGGGGGAGCAGAAGGAACGGGAGGAGCGGGTGCAGCAGGAACGCCAGGAGAATTAGATGAAGCCCGGGGAGGTGGTGGAGGAGGCGGCATTGGTGATGTGGAAGCAGATCTTGAATGAAGAGGAGGGGGTGGGGGAGGGGGAGGTCCAGCGCTAATGGTTCTGTTATCCTTTAAAGGTGGAGTAGGAGGAGGTGGGGGAGGTGCAGCTCTAATGGTGCGGGTCTCCCTTAAAGGTGGAGTTGGAGGAGGCGGTGGTGTTGGAGGGGGTGGGGCTGAGGGAGGTCCAGCTCTAATGGTGCGGGTCTCCTTTAAAGGTGGAGTTGGAGGAGGCGGTGGTGTTGGAGGGGGTGGGGCTGAGGGAGGTCCAGCTCTAATGGTGCAATTCTCCTTTAAAGGTGGAGTAGGAGGAGGCGGGGGAGTTCCAGCCCTAATGGTGCAGTTCTCCTTTAAAGATGGCGTTGGAGTAGGTGGGGAAGGTCCAGCCGCAATGGTGTACTTCTCCTCCTTCAAAGCTGAAGTCGGAGAAGCTCCAGTTTTACTATTGAGGTTCTCCTTCAAAGAGGGAAATGGAGGAGGAGGAGGAGGAGGAGGAGCAAGTGCAGGAATAGGAGAAGTTGACAGTGTCAATGGAATCTTGGGAGGAGGTTGGGGACTCAAGGATGATAACTGATCATTGCCATATAAATTAGCTTTAGTCTCCTTGGCAAATGGAGGATCTACTGTTTCTGAAGCCAAATAATGAGGGGGTGGTGGTGAAGGATGAGGGGGAGGAGAAGAAGCATGCATTTTTGCATCATTGGAGGACAAATTTGGTCGTTGTGGAGGATGCGATGCAGGTGTCGGTAGTGATTCCGGATATTTTTTTGTTTCCATGGGCTCTCTGCCAGTCGTACCAGCCAAGCTCTGACCTGAAGCAGTAGTAGATACTAATGTATGGGGTACCTGAACATGTTCACTTGATGAAATGTCACGTGGTAGAGGTTTCATGTCATGTCCTGGAGGTAACTGAGGTGTCTGTGGGCTTATGGTATGAGATTGATCGGAAGGTTGATAGGAAATTTGACAATCCCTTAGTTCTGCCTCCTTTATAACGACAATACATGATTTGGGAGACTCTGAAGACTCGGACTTCGTCAAAGACAACTTGGAGGTCTCCCCGACAGCATGTATCTTACTCTCTTGACCTTTTGTAGGACTTGATACTTGCCTCCCAGGGCTAATTACTAGAAAATCTGTCTCTGACATTTCCTGGAGAATATTTGATGCACTAATTTGTTGCAGCATGTTAAGTGCAGCATCTGCCTTGGGATCTGACCAGTCAACAGAGCTAAAGATCTCACGAACTTTAGCAAATGCTTCAACCGGAAGCCCATCCTTTTCCTCCATGCCAGAGAAATCTACTGAAACCACAGATTCAGCAGCATCCATCTCTGAGAAAAGAATCTTCAATTGAACAATGTATTTTGTATTAGAAGAAAGAACAAAAATAAAAACACAGACGATTGTCTATGCCATATCAATTATCTCCAAGAATTATACCTCTGCCTTAAAGTCCTTTGGAAATCGATCCTTAGCATCCCACAATGTGTCAACCTCATCTCGGCTAAGTATCAAGATGTTTGATCTAATGAAAGCTGTGTTAAACACAACCCGAAACATCATCTCTTCGCGTTCCATGTCATCATTTAAGCTGATACACTCAAGCACAATATCACCTTGGATATGACAATTAATGTCTATTTTAACTAGTTCACATTCCGTCTGCAGTGAAATAGAGAAAGGGTTTAGATTGTAAATGGTTATGGAAGAACCTATACCACAAACAGAAGCATTACCAAGAAACAAAATGTGAAATTATATTCCAGTAAACAAAAAGTATTACCAAGAAAAAGAAAGCGAGATTTCCTATGTCAACATAAAAAAAAATTGTGAGCATAAATGAAAACCTCTATCGAACTTTTGAGACCCAGAAGGAAAGAAAAAGGCACAATACTCGAGCACATTGCAACTGAATCCCAAGCAAAACCATTATCCCATATGCTTTTAGCCCATATCCCTTTATCCTTTTAACCGGCTGCACCTACCAAGGGCTAGTAAAAATTGCATATTAACCTCGTTTGTATGCTAGTGACCTTTTTTAGGATCCAACAATTGAATGTTACCAAATACCAACTAAAGACTAAGGAATCCATAAAACAATTTGACCGCTCTGGATAGAAAATAAGGATGCAAGTTATGCTTATCTTGAAAATTTGACTTGATACATGTCTAAATAATGCAACATGGCACATACTACCCAAAATTATTAGCATGGTTAAATAAGTACAGATATGTCTAATACATAGGCTGTAGGGACTGCGTGAACCTCATTTCATGTCACAGAATTAAGACTTTGTTCAATATGCTGTTGTGGGAAAAGTTGAAATGCCCACTTGAATGGGGAAACAATCTCTAAGAGAATGCTTTCAAAAAGGATAGAAGCGTCCGTACATAATGGAGAGGTTTACATTTAAAGCAACCTCCAGCCTCATTCATCAGCTACATGAGCGCAAAACTAATATGCCTGCCACGAGATGCGTGAGCCTCAGCCATAATGTCCTCCTGGAGATCGTCACACAATCACATACTCTTGGAAAAGCGAGGCACAGACACCAGACAATCTATGAGATGCAATCTTAATAGCAATCATCTAGTGACAGCGTGACTTCCTACTTTGCTAATCTTAATAGCTTATCTAGGAACATACACAATTTATTTTTGTTTGCAAGTTTTCCAGTGAAATACTTGCCCCATAAAGGTGAAGCCCTAAGCACCCAATGGTGAGAGAATTTCCCAGGATGTCAACCAATCCAGATGGAAGATAGTATTGCAGCCAAAATCAGACCACAAGATGTCACGGCAAAAAGTTATATATTTGAAAATATCACGTTCTATATATCATCAGGAACAGAAAAGATCATCCAGAAAGATCAAGAAAAAAAGTATCAACGCAAGAGGATTTGGAATTACCTGCTTATAAGCCCGAATAGTCTTGCTTTTCTTTGGATTTGAAAACAGTACTTTGGAAATTCGATCCGGAACAAGTAAAGGATCTTGTCCATATATCCGAAATACTGGACAACAGCCCCCCTCTCCATCAATGTTCGGGATAAATCTCAAAATCACACAATCCAAGGTGAGAGCTCTGTCCAACGGAGGCCAGTCTGAGGCTAAGTTCCTCCTAGAGACATACTGCAGATATCTCAGTTGAGAAGGAACAGGATTCAGTGGTGATAGCAACTGCAAAAGCTCACGAGGAGCCTCCTTATAGATCATGTCCAAGGTCTTCTGCTCTCCACTATACTGCTTCCTATAAATCAACAGTGCAGCCAACATGAATGCAAGGATCGGCCAACCACCCCACTCACAATGCATTAGAAGCATATTCTGCTGCCCGAGTGAGAGCCAACTCTCACCTGATCTTAGAAAATGGTGGATCACCTCCATTGTGAGCAATGGGCAGCCTTGATATTGACGAGGATACTCCATTATGGTCATATCATATCCAGACAAGACATCCGCAAACTGGCTTTGTCTTTCTCCATCGCGGAAATTAAACCCCAGAAACGAGGCATCAGGGAACTGGTCTCTTAGCTGTCCAACTATCCCACCTATGTAACCACTATAATTTTCTTCTTGCCAAGCATCACTAGAGAAGCAGGAATCAAACACTACATTCATACAGTGTGGCATTGTCAGTCATGAAATAACTTTTTGACTTGCAAAAACAAACTAAATGACCCAACTCCTACTTTTGGTTTCTAAGTAATAAGTCAAGGGCCCAAGTTACAACTATTATATCCACTGACTGTGATTCTTATCATACATAAGAGTAATACTACAGATCTTTGAGGAGAAAAAAAGTAATATTATACTAGAACTAAATTAAAGGAAACTCCTTTGAAGTCACTTAAATTGAGTTCTAATATATAGCATTACTCTAGAACCACAGTCTACAGACTCGGGCATCAATCAACGGTTTGCAATTGACCTTACTGAAATTCCTCTAACATTAATTTACAGATACCTCCATTGATTACAATTCACAACAATCAAACTAAGCAGTTGAAATAGGCTGAAATGACAAAGAAGTTGATGCAAAGATCAAAATTGAAAACCCAGGACCAATTTGACCCCCTACATTCTCCTACGAGCCAAACAAAAGAAGCCAGAAATTTTGCAGGAAGCAAAACATGTTAAAATTGAACAAAATTGAAATTCCCATAAGAGAGCCCACAAATAGAATCATGTAAAGAATCAAAATCCTACCCAGCAAATGAAAATGAAAGGAAGAACTGACCGTAAACTCGTTCACAGATCTCAAGCAGCCCATCAGGGGGCTTCCTAAAGAACAACTTGCGAAACAATGCCATCTTTTACTCCTTAAAACTCTGAGGAGGATAACAAAAATACCACCATTGTCAGACTCCAAAAGCTCTTACCTTTAAAACAAAAATACACAGATAAATAACAACAAAGGTTAGAGGATTTACTATCTGCGATGGAAGAATCTTGAAATGAAGGGTTTGGTAGCAAAGGATTAAGAGTTCGGTTTTAGGTGGAAAAGAGTTGACAAGAGGTTGGTTTTTGCTGTTACCGTGCGTGTGGATGGCAGAGAGAGAGATTAATGATTGCGAGATTATGATTGATTAAGGTTGTTTTGTCTGTTAGTTTTGTTTGGGGTTTTCTCATTTCATTGAAAAGAGAAGAGAACTGTAGATACTATATTGTATTATTTGGTGATGTCCAAGAAGAACAGAGCAAAACAGAATTGAGAAAAGAAGAGGCCTTGGTACTGTTTGGTGTTTGTTTGTCTGGTCTGGTTTGGTCTGCTGGTGGTGGCGGTGAAGAATCTGAAGATGGCGAATTGGATGACGTGTATGTCACTAGAGGCCGGCATGTAGATAAACGTCACTACCTCCTGGGTTTCATGGAAACTTTTGTTTTGTCTACGTTTCAGTCAGATTAAGGATATACTTCCACGTTTCCTGCTGTGCTTGGTGGGGTTGCTAAATCTTTTACGAGGAAAGGATAATACACCTCATTATCCTCAACGTTTTCCATTTGATTCATTCGGGCCTCTACATTATTTCTTATAATCTATTAAATTCTCAACTATAAATAGGGGTATTCAATGGAACCTATGGAACTAATTATGTGATATATATATTGGGATTTAGGAGTTCCCAATAATAAAAAA